>JADRCD010198946.1:0-15110 GCA_019843815.1 Montemys delectorum | reverse complement strand
TCTCTCTCTCTCTCTCTCTCTCTCTCTCTCTCTCTCTCTCTCTCTCTCTCTCTGCCATTCATTTATGTATTAACCAAATATATTATCTCCCCTCCTATGTACTAGGGCTGTGTGGTTCTTTTGAACAGAAACTATCTTTGGTGTGTTTTGTATGTGTGTGCCTCTGTGTGTGCACAGGTGAACAATATTACTTGTGCATACCTTTGGAAGGCAGAAGTTAACTTCAGATGTTCCTCGGGTTGCCATCAACCTTGGTTTTTGCTATTGTTTGTCCGTTTCCTGGTGCTTATTTGTTTGTTTGTTTGTTTGTTTTAGAAAGTATCTATCACTTGCCACCTGAGATGCACTAAATAGATTAAGTTGGACAACCTCTCGGTTACTGGGATTACCAGTATGCAGCATCTGTGCCAACATGGCAAACCACTTATATGTGGGTTCTGTGGATTGGACTCATTTTCCATAAGAAGCATTTTGCCAACCAAGGTATCTCCTCAGGAGCCATCACTACCCATGTATTTTTCATGCATACATAAATTAGAGTCTTCAGACATAAAAAATCATGCAAAACCATCTATAACTGAGTGCTAATGACAAAGGCAAGCTGGACTCAGAACTAGGATGGTTGTTACAGAAAGTTCTCCCTGTTATTGGAGATACCTTTCTTACTGTCATGGCTGACCTGAACACTGTCTACCCACTCACTTCAGGGGAGTCTTTGGCTACAGCAGAAGGCCTGTACTCTATGCTTTCAAGAGAAAAAGTCTAATAAATGAGAAACATGTAATGCGCAAAGCCCACCAGTATCAAGCCACGTTCAGTGTAGTTGTACCACCCTACGATGTTCCTGAGATTTGAGTTCAAAAGCTCTCCAGCATCCAGAAGAGAAACTCAAGGGTTGCATAACAATGACAACAAAAGCCATGCCTCCTTGAAGATCTGTGACCAAATTCACACAGATTAATCAGAGGAAAAGAAGGAAGGATACCTCAAACCCAAAGTCTACAGCCTTATTCAAACTAAGCTGTTCATAGCATTCTAGACCCTGTGTGAAGGCCTGAAGTTCATCAGCTTCGTTTACTTGTGCTGGCCGTTTAGATCTTTTATCCACTAGCTGAAAACCAAGAGCAGGAAAAGGCACTCTAGGGTGTACAATGAGAAGAACAAACGCAGAGCAAATAAGTCAACAGGAGCCGCCATGCCTTGCATTCAGAGTTTTATTCTTGCCACAGTTTGGGGGTTGTGCTAACTCTGGCAGGATGCCTTGATAGAGGACCAAAGTTAAGAACTAGGGAAGCAGTTGTTGGGTTTGGGTAAGTCCAGAAGACATAGAAGGAGGGACATTTTGAAAGCAGAACAGTTCTTTTGTGTTAACAGCAGCAATCATCCTCATGATGGCAACATGCAGGACCACTGGACCTCATGGGAATAATTCCCAAACAGCAGCACCCAGAGCCACAACTGCAGCCGCAGCCTCCGCAGCCTCCGCAGCCTCCGCAGCCTCCAGAGCTGCAGCACCCAGAATCCTCACAGCAGCTAGAAGATCCTGTGTTCCATCCTTGGGGCCTCTGGACCCAACGTCTCAGAGGGCTCACCCCAAAGGTCCGGGGAGCCAAACAGCAGTAGCTGGTGGAACAGGGAGCAGAGCACGGGTCAGGAACACAGCCCTGAGATCCTGAGCCACTTGAAGAAGCCTGAGTATAGTAGGTCTGGTAAGGAACCTGATACTGGACGTAATACGTCTGAGTCTGGCAGGGAGCAGGACATTTGACAGAGGTCGTCTGACATGGGGCTGGGCACTTCACACTAGTTGTCTGGCATGGGGCTGGACATTTCACACTCGTTGTCTGGCATGGGGCTGGACATTTCACATAGGTCGTCTGGCATGGGGCCGGACATTTCACATAGGTCGTCTGGCATGGGGCTGGGCACTTCACATAAGTAGTCTGGCATGGGGCTGGACATTTCACGTATGTCTGGCAGGGAGCTGGGCATTTCACGAAGGTTTTGGTCTGGCACGGAACTTGGTATTTCACATAAGTTTGAGCAGGAACTGGAGCTGAGTATCTCACAATGGTTTGAGGCTGGCAGGGAGCAGGCCCTGGAGCACCAACAGTTTGGATCTGGCCTGAAACCTGGCCTTTCCCAGAGGCGCCATCACTACCTTGCCCCACTCCCAGTCCGGAACCCTTCACACAAGATGGAAGGAACTGTGGCTGCTTCTGCTGGTCACACATCTTGCTATGGTTTTTAAAAATCTGAAAAGAAAAGATTCATCAAAGCTGTAAGATGAGAAAGGTTTCCACAAAATTCTGCAATGCATTCACTTGGGAGGGTAATCTGAAAAACGTCTCCTTTTTGAGAAGGTCATTTCCATCCACAGGCTGTCCAGATGGCAGTAAAGTCAGTGTGGAGTCAAGGATTCTAGGTTCACTTCTTACACCTTCAACTAGCTGTGTGACTTCATAAAAGTCCTCACTCAACCCTGCTACTGTTTCCACAGTAGGAAATAGCTTGAAACAGGAACTTACATTTCTACCCAACTCTACAGGCCTCCTCTTTTTATTCAGAATCTGCATTGGGGATCAGTCTTGCATTACTCTTCAATCAGTTTAGCCTCCACCAATTCATTCCTTAAAGGTGGCAGTCCTTCTATTCCTTCCAACTCAGGAAGTCCTCGGGGAGGGCAGATATGCCGGCCTAAGCTAACCTGAGTCTTTAACTGAACCTCATAGAGCAAAACTCAGGCTCAAGCCTTAGTAAGTTTCCTACCATTTGCCTGTCCTTGGAACATTTGCACATTGGTTCACTTTGTTAGGAAGTAGAGCCAAGAAAAGATGGCACAAATTCCCCCAGAGGAACCTAGTTCTCTGAGGTCCCAGCCTAGGTAGTACTGCCCCCTCCCCTATCCAACACAATAGGGAGTCTCAGTTCCCCACTATCAAAGGCATTCTCCTTCTTCACAGATGTCCCTTGGCTCATTATTTATCCCATAGTACTCCACCCCAACTCCAACTCAAGTCTCTTTCTTGCCAAGTTCCTAATCACAAACAACAAGACTTACCTCCTTTCCTGGCAGGAGCAACACTGGAAGAAGCCAAGACTCTGAAGAGCTGGCATTTGGTGAGACTTTTTATAGGGTGGCAATGAAGCAATTCGATGCCATTTAAATGAAGCACCTGGGATCACGAGAACAAGAGCTGATGTTGCATTGGTGAGATTCCTCCCCAGTATGCCTGGCTGTTCACTCATAGGCAGAGCATGTCGCTACTTGACACCAAATTTTCCTAAATATGAGATAAATGGCTGTCTTCTTTGTGAAACAAGCCTCCTTCTAGTCCTAGAAGCCATGAGTCATCGTGTGCAATCTCACCCTAATGTAGGGGCATTTAGTTGGGACTCTCACTATTTCATACAGTATGTTGAAAGCTACTCTGTGTCCTTCAAACCTGACATGTTCATTCCTTCTGGGGATTTCTTATGGTTTCTACTGGTCAGGGTTGTTGGGGAAAGACTTTGACATGGGGTCTCTCTGGCTCAGTATAGTGGGATGGTCACCACGAGTTTGTTTATCCATAAACCGAAAGGTTTTCCTGGTTAATTTGGGGACTGAACAGATTCCGTATGATCTCAGACCCCAGGAATTAGGTCTTCATTGGCTCATCTCAGCTTCTCCTAGCCCCGCAGCCTTCCTTCAACTCATCTTCCTGGGCCTCATTTCCAGGAATAGATTCCAGGAATCTAGGATTGTGAGGTTTCCAGACAAATGAGTGTGAGTAAAGACAATGATGAAATCTAGAATCTAGTTGAATGTTTTTATGGGCCAAAAATTTGTAAGGCAGATGCATGCAACAGAGGCCCAAAGGTTAAAGAGAATTACAAAGCATCCAAAATGAGTAAGTATTACTACTAGATTTTTGTCTCTCATGATTGAATTATCTTTGACTACCAGCCATATTTAATTTCCTCAATAGAGTAAATGTGGAAAGAAGACAGGAATAATATCTTTTGAGCACTTGAATACTGCTGTAGTCTGTATCTCTGTTTAGTTTTCATCATAATTCTGCTATAGAGGAAGGAAAAATGCAGGGGTCCAACTACCTCACCAACTCATGGACCATAAGAACCTAGACCATAACCCACGCTTTTCCCACTGTGCCTTGAGGGAAGTCTGTGGAGTCTGCGATGTGAAGCTATAAAGTCTGTATCTGAAATTGGTTTCAAATGCTTCTTCCTCAGATCAACAGTCAAGGCTTCACAAGTCACTGAAACCTCTCAAGTGAAAGGTGGTTCTAAATTGGCGCCTAATAGATCCTCAGGTCCCCAGGATCCTTAAGCTCTTACTTAAAAATATCAAAGTGCCACTAGGTCACTGACCTTGCCATACCCCATATCAGGTCTTACAAAGTCTATCCTGGATAATTTGGAGGAAACAAAAAGGGGACATTCTGATCTAGGCTTGGAAAGTGCCCTGGCTCTTCCTGTCATCCCTGCCCAGTAGGCTTGCCACATTGTGTATCATCTGTATGAAGCCCACTGTCTGTCAGGGGTAAAGGAATAAAAGGGGCTATTGATCTAGTCCTCTATAGTCCTCAGTTGTTTCCCAGGCCTCATGTTTCATGAAATGGAGAAGGAAACTATCGCTTTGTGGAGAGAGGCATGTCAAACTCTTCACATCAATAACTTGCTAATTTAATCTTTGTGATAATGGCTAAAATAAAATAGGACATAAATAGACAACTCTGAAAATCACTTAGCTATAACTAATAAAGCCATAATTTAAAATCAGGAATGAGATATTCAGAGCCTATTATTTCTCCACAACATGACGCTTCCAACTGGCATGTTGTTTCAGTTTCAGTTTTGCAGCCCTCTATATTGTATGTAGCATGGGGTAGGTAGCACTATTCACAGCAATGACAATGACTTAGAATGCCACTGGTTTCAAAACATGCCCACAGAACAGGACAGATACCAGATACTTTTCAAGGTATCAATGAAAAGATCTGACCTCTTGTTCTACAATTCCTCAGCCCTTCTGCTATTTCAATATTTGATTATAAGGTTCTGTTCTACACACAAAATGTTTGCTTTCATAGACTACCTTCCAATGGAGTTATATGCAGTAGTTTATTATTCTCTGGAGTTGATAAATATGGGTTGATTACCATATTTCATCTTAGGACTTGGGAAACATTAACAATTAATGAAATGAATTGGTGATTGAGTGGGAATTTGTTACTTTGAGGTCACAGACTAATTTCCCTCCTCCTGGGGTTAAAGTGATACTGCTCTTCCATTAGTCAATCTGTGTGTCTCATGCCAGCTCTGAGATCTGATTGGCTCACTTCCTGCTCTGTGGGGTGAGGTTCTCACTAATGGTTTTGACATCTTCAGGTATCACTGGTGAGAGATACTGCATTCATGTGCCATGCAGACAGGTGGGTGGGCTGTGTTCCACCCACTTTATAGGTTTAAAGGCAGAGGTTGTAGAGTCAGAAGATAGGTGCCAGCGTCAAGGTGAGTCATGAGGATATTCCAAGAAGTTTCCAGAGCCTCTGTCCATTTATCCCTTTGGCAGCTCATGGATCATAGACTTGTTGGTTTATGCAATAACAGTCAAGTGGACTCACATGAGAGTAAGAAGAGAGAATCATCTCTGAGATGGAAGGGCCTAAAACAGGTCATTGGATCTGGCTCTGGTCTTGTTTTATGTAGACGGTCCCTCTGAATATCTCATTACTGGTTTTAAATTATGGCTTTATTAGTTTATTATTTATTATTCCAGTAGTCAGGAACTACATATGAGATTATCAATACATCTCCTTATAACACCAGCATTTTTGAATCCTTAACAGCCAGACAGTAATCTTGATACTGGAGGTGGACAGTATGCGGAATAGACTGTTTTTTCCCATTTGTATCAATTGTATCCCTGGAAGGAGCTGTCACACCAAACTCTGTCCCTAGCAACCCTCAAGGTCAACCCTCACCCTTTCTCACCCAATACATTGCTATGGACACAGCAGTACTGGAGTTTCAAGTACTGTTCTGTAAGCTATTCATACCACAGCTGCTGGTGGAGACATATCCTAAGCCATTACATCTACTTAGCAAGTTCTTGGACTACAGAAGAGTATGCCTGGTGCTTCTCTGTCCCCAGTGCTTCCAGATCTCCAAGTAATCCTAAGAATCCCTCAACCAATCCAAGCATTTCATAATCAACCCATTGTGCTGAATGTTTCAATTTCAAGTAAAATGATCTCTTCACATGGCAAGACATTGACATCCTGAAGCACCTCGATGGTATATTGTAGGTAATAAAGAACACACTTCTGCCAGGAAAAAGATAAATCCATTTGACAAGTGAAGATAATAAATACATAACTTGATCGGATGGAAAGTGAAGGGGCAACAGCAAGCAAGGTGTATTCCAGTGGCTTTCTAGGAAAGCCCACAGGAGCCACTCAGATACTCATCTCAGTCCTCACCTTCCAGACTGAATTTCTGTTAGGCTCCTGCATGGTTACAAAAGATAAGCAGGTCTGCAATTTCAGACCTATCACAGCCAATGCAGTATTAGTAACTCTTCTCATTGCTGTGACAAATTTTCTGATAAAAATGGATGGAAGGAATGTCTTCCATTGTGAGGAAGTCATGGCAGGGAGCACATAAGGCAACTAGTCTCAATTTGTCTCCAGAAAAAAAAAGTGAGTGCTGGTTCTCAGCTTGTTTTCTCCCTTCTTTGTCATCCGGGAGACCAGCCATGAGGTGGTGCTGCCCACATTCTGGGTGGGTCGTTGTTCCTTAACTAAACCTTTCTGGAAACTTTCCTGGGGTACACAGAAGTGGGATGCCTTGGTTGGTCTTAGTTCAGTTAGACTGATGATGAAGAACAACTCTCAGAGAACCAAACCTGCAGCACTCGCTGGCCAAGACTTCCTTACAAGTAGGAGAGAGTAAGGAAAGCAATGGGGCAACTCTTTCACAGATTCCAAACCTGGCTGGCAAATGACAGTAAATAGACTTGTTTAAAAATTGTCTGACTTACAATAGTGTTTTAACTAGTCCTCTTATGCAAAAAATAATAATAATAATAATAATAATAATAATAATAATAATAATGAGAGAAGCTGTCAAAGTACAGTTTCCCACTTGCTCCCAAGGAGGATATGTGCTGCTCGATTAAGTTTTTATGTCATTATGCAAATTAGTTGTACAACATAAGGCGTTTCATTATGAAATACCCATATGATATGCTTTGATCATCTTCACCCCTCAGTTACTCTTTCTCATCCCCTTCTCATTTCTGCTTCCTCTTCATGTTCTTAACAGTCCCTTTACTCCCAAGTACTTTCCACCCACTAGAGGCTCTGTATAACAGTAAATAAGGTACATGCCTTTGTAGGATCAGCTTCTTTCACTTAACAGGGTGCACTGCATAGACCTGAAACTCCATTCATTTTTCAGAAAACAACACAATTTCATTCTCCTTTATGGCTGAGGAAAATTCCATTGTTATCCTCTATTCATTCATCCTCTTGTGGCCCATTGCCTGATTCTATGACTTTACTTGTATGTGCAGTGCAGTGGTAAACTTGGGTCTATGGATATTTCCATAGCAAGCTCACTGATTCTTCAAGGATACATGCCCAGAGGTGGTATATCCAAGTCATGGTACTTCTCTTTTTCCGGATATGGGTGTCCTTGCATTTGAGGTATAACGTTCAGAATTGAGATGTCATCCTGGTGAATTTCCCTTTGATGAGTATGAAAAATCCTTTCCCATCTCTTTTTATTAATTTTGATTGAAAATCTATTGTATTAGGTATTAGATTAGCTACTTCGGCTTGCTTCTTGGGTCTGTTTGCTTGGAAAACCTTTTTCCATCCCTTTATTCTGAGTTAATGTCTATCTTTGTTGCTGAAATGTTTCTTGTTTGCAGCAGAATGATGGACAGCATTCATTCTGTATGCCTGTGTCTTTCTATTGCAGAACTGAATCTATTGATGTTGACAGATGTTAATAATAAATGATTGCTAATTTCTGTTGGTTTTGGTGTTGGTGGTGTTTGTCTGTGTATGTCTATGTGTGTATGCATTTTACTTCTTTTGGTTGAGCTGGTATTGGGTTACTTATTTCATGTGTTTCTTGGGTGTAGCTAGCCTCCTTGGGTCAGAGTTTTCCTTCAAATATCTTATGTCAGGCTTATTTATTTGTGAATAAATACTGTTTTAATTTTATTTGTCATACAGTATCTTGTCTTCTCCATCTATAGTGACTTTTGCTGGATATAGTAATCTGGGCTGACATTTGGAGTCTCTTAGAGTCTACAAAACATCTTCCCAGTCCTTTCTGTCTTTTAGAGTCTATTGAGAAGTTAGGTATAATTCGGATAGGTCTGCCTTTATATGTTAGTTGTCCCTTGCAGCTTTTAATATTCTTTTTTTTGTTCTGTACATTTAGTGTTTTGATTATTATGTAGCATGAGGATTTTCTTTTCTGGTCCAATCTATTTGGTGTACTGTCTATAGGTATCTCTTACTTTAGATTGGGGAAGTTTTCTTCTACGATTTTGTTGAAAATATTTTCTATGCCTTGGAGCTGGTAGTCTTCTTCTTGTATTCCTACTATTCTTAGGTTTGATCTTTTTATAGTGTTTCAGATTTCCTGCATGTTTTGTGCCAGGAACTCTTAAGATTTAACATTTTCTTTGACTGATGCATCTATTTCTTCAATCATATCTTCTACTCCTGAGATTCTCTCTTCCATCTCTTGTATTCTGTTGGTAATGTTTGCATTTGTAGTTCCTGCTCCCTTTCCTAGGTTTTCCATCTCCAGGATTCCCTCAGTTTGTGTTTTCTTCATTGCTTCTATCTCCATTTTCAAGTCTTGAACAGTTTTATTCATTTCCTTTATCTGATTTATTGTATTTTCCTGTATTTTTTGAGGGATTTATTCATTTTCTCTTTAAAGGCCTCTCTCATCTTTATAAGATTGGATTTAAGGTCACCTTATGGTGCTTTGGCTGTGTTATAGGATACCCAGGGCTTTCTATAGTAGGATAGCTGGACTCTGGTAGTGTCATATTGCCCTAGCTTGTGTTGATTGTATTCTCACTCAGGCCTTTAGCCACCTGGTTATTCCTGGTATTGGCTTGATGTTTCTGGTGGCAACAGGACTCCTAAGGGAAGCAGGCGGAACCTTGGTCCTGATAATAGAGCTCAGGACAAAGGATGCTGCTCACCTCTCCTGCCCTCAGGTGGAACTGAATTTTCCTGGGGTCCCTCGGGCCTCTTCTGAAGAAAGGTGATAGAGCTCAGGTCGTTCTCTCTTTTTTATTTATTTATTTTTTTACTTATTCACTTTACATCCCATTCACTGACCTCACTCCGGACCTCCCACAATCCTTCTCATATCCCCTTCCCTCCTCCTTTAAGCAGGTGGGGTCCCCTAGGTATCCCCCCACCCTAGTACTTTAAGTCTCTGCAAAGCTAGTGCTTCCTCTATCACTGACAAGGCAACCCAGATAGAAGAACATATCCCACACACAGGCAACAGCTTTTGTTCCTGTTCATTCCAGTTGTTCAGGACCCAAGCACCACATCTGCTACACATGTGTGTGAAGGCCTAGGTCCAGCCCATTGTGTGTTCCTTGGTTGGTGGTTCAGACTCTGAGAGCCCCAGAAGCCAGGTTAGTTGATTCTGTTGGTCTCCTGTGGAGTTCCTAACCTTTAGGGATACAATTCTTCCCACTATCTTCTATAAGAGTTCCTAAGCTTCATCCACTGTTTGGCAGTGGGTGTCTGTATCTGTCTGAGTCAGCTGCTGAGTAACATCAGAAACAGCCACTTAGCTCAGTGTGTAAAGACACTTGTACAAACCCAATGAGTTCAATTCCTACAATGCACATGGAAATGAGAGAACAGATTCCTATCATGTACAGGTCCATTTACCTTCAAGTTCATGGTTTGTTTTTCTTAAGAGTTGAATAACATTCCATTGTGTAAATTCACCACTTTTCTTTATCCATTCATCAGTGAATGAACATCTAGTTTGTTTCCATTTTCTGGCTACTGTGAAAAAAGTAGCAATAAACAAGAATAAGTATCCTTGTTGTAGGATATATATGATCCTTTTGAAATATGCCCAGGAGTCATATTTTCATATTGATAGTAGATCTATTAGCAGCTTTTCTAGAAGCCTCCACTCTATGAGAGATACACAAAGACAGAGAGAGAGACAGAAAGACAGAGGGATGCAGAAAGACATAATGCCCCTTCTTCTTTGTCTTTCTCTCATATAATGCTCTCTCCTGTTATCTCTTTTTCTCTTTCTTATTAAATAACAGAAAATTTAGATATCGGTCTCATGGTGCAGGCTGTTTAGTCTCAGATACTTGGGAGCTTGACACAGCAATGTCTTAAGCTCAAGGCCTGTCTGTAAATTCAAGACCAGCCTGGACTACTTTGTGATGGCCTGGTAGAAAGTTTGGCTAACATGCATTTATTACTGTCATTTTGTGGTGCTTCTTAATTTTTTGATTGTTTAAATTTTTATAAAAGAAAGAGTTTATGACTGTGGTTTCCAAAGGGAAGTCCACAATGGTGGTAGAAGAAACCAGAAGAGAAAGCTTAGAGAAAACATCTTCAACTACAAACATGAAGCAGAGAGGACTGGAAGTGAGGTGAGACTATAAACTCTCAAAGCACATTCCTATTAACCCAGTTCTTACTGCCAGGTTATCTGATAAAGATTTCACAGTTTTCCAAACTGGACCACCAACCAGGGAATAAGTGTTCAAATCCCTGAGCCTGTTCAGGTTATTTCTTATTCAAAAAAAATCACAGAAAGCCTGTATGTATAGCTAAATGTTAGAGTGCTCGCATAACATGTGCAAGACCCTGGACACAAATTCCTGGCACCTAAAAAAAAGATAAAGATATATAGTTGCATAAAATATAAGACTATTTCAAGCAAAAATGGGTTGTCATGTTCATTTAAAGTTCAGTTTTGCTAAGTTGGAGGTTGTGATTTGCTGAAAATATTTTATTATTACCTTTGATATTCTTTAGTATTGATTTTAAAAGATGAGAAGTACTTTCTTAGTATTGAAACATGTATGAATATACAGTAATTAAAATATCATAGGAACAGGTAACCAAATGAAAACATAAAAATACTGCTGATTCCAATTTTCAAACATTTCATTTTTTGCTTTCTTTTTTTGTTTTGTTTTGTTTTGTTTATTAAATATTTTCTTTATTTACATTTCAAATGTTCTCCCCTTTCATGGTTTCCCCTTCAACACCCCCCTACTCACCAACCCACCAATTCCTGCTTTCGGGCCCTGGGATTGCCCTACACTGGGACATAGAGCCTTCACAGGACCAAGGGCCTCTCATCCCACTGATGATCAACAAGGCCATATACAGCTGGAGCCATGGGTCCCTCTTTGTGTACTCTTTGTTTGGTGGTTTAGTTGCTGGGAGCTCTAGGGGTACTGATTAGTTCATATTGTTGTTCCTCCTATGGGGCTGCAACCCCTTCAGCTCCTTGGGTCCTCTCTCTAGTTCCTGCATTGGGGACCCTGTGCTCAGTCCAAAGGTTGGCTGAGAACATTCACCTCTGTGTTTGTCAGGCACTGGCAAAGCCCCCCATGAGACAGCTCTAACAGGCTCCTGTCAGCAAACATTTGTTGGCATCCACAATAGTGTCTAGGTTTGGTGACTGTATATGGGATGGATCCCCAGGTGGGGCAGTCTCTGGATGACCTTTCCTTCAGTCTCTGTTCCACAGAGTTTGTTTCTGTAACTCCTCCCATGGGTATTTTGTTCTCCCTTCTAAGAAGGACCGAAGTACCCACACTTTGGTCTTCCTTCTTATTGAGCTTCATGTGGTCTGTGAATTGTATCTTGGGTATTCCGAGCTTCTGGGCTAATATCCACTTATTGGTAAGTACACACTATGTGTGTTCTTTTGTGATTGGATTACCTCACTCAGGATGATATTTTCTAGTTCCATCCATTTGCCTAAGAATTTCATTAATTCATTGTTTTTAATAACTGAGTAGTACTCCATTGTGTAAATGTACCACATTTTCTGTATCCATTCATCTGTTTAGGGACATCTGGGTTCTTTCTAGCTTCTGGTTATTATAAATAAGGCTTCTATGAACATAGTGGAGCATGTGTCCTTATGACATGTTAGAACATCTTCTAGGTATATGCCCAGGAGTGGTATAGCTTGCCGCAGGCCGGCCGATCTGGGCCTCTCTCAACCAGTGGGAGAAACGGGGTCCTAGTCAGGTCGACGAGGCATAGGCAAAGAGTGACAAACAGAGCCGACACAAGGGTGTGTGAATCTGAATGTATTTGTGCAAGGTGAAATTTAGGTTTTTATAGCATATATCAAGCAGGGCATATGACAAGAGTCACGTTATTTTCTGTAGCTAATAAAATGTCATCCATAAAGTGAATTATATATGTATGAGGATATGCTTGTTTAACCTTTAATAAAGCTTTATCCACAAAGTTTTGGCACAATGTGGGACTGTTTTTTATCCCTTGAGGTAAGACTTTCCATTGAAATCTCTTATAAGGCCTTTGTAAATTCACTGAGGGAACACTAAAAGCAAATCTCATGGAATCTTTGGGATGCAATTTTATTGTGAAGAAGCAATCTTGTAAGTCTATGACTATTATAGAGTATTGTTTTGGAATAGCAACTGGTGAAGGAAGACCTGGTTGCAAGGCTCCCATATCATGCATGGTAGAATTTACTGCCCTAAGGTCTTGTAAAAGTCTCCATTTCCCTGACTTTAATAGCCTGTATCTTTTTCTCAGTTAGGGGCCACTGATTAATCTACACAGGCTCTGAATCTTTCCATTCTATTTTATCAGCATATAAATGTTCATCAGTGACCCCTATGAAAAATTCTGCCAACTTAAATTGTCTGAAGTAACCAGTGTAACATTTATATCTTCCATGATATCTCTTCCCCAAAGGGAAAAAGATAGAGAGGCTATAACATAAGGCTGTATATGTCCTGACTTTTTTTCACATTTCCATTTTAACATTTGTGAGCTTTGAGCTACATTAGGGGCCATACCCAAGCCTTGTAAGGTAGAGGAAGTTCGATGAATTGGCCAGGAAGATGGCCAATCCTTACCTGCAATACAGGATCTGTCAGCTTCTGTATTTAGAAGGCCTTTAAATGATCTTCTATTAATAACAATATTCTTAAAAGGCCTCTGATCATTAATTTTTTTGTATCCATACTACAGTATCCGTAGATCCGAACTGACCTTTGCCTCGCTCCCCTTTCAATATGGGATTGGGGAGATGTAAATAAAGTAATAGTAAGAGTTGAGCTATTCTCTGCCCTTTATGAAGCTGCAATATTTCTTTTAATGCTTTAACCATAACTTTAGTTTCACCTAATGTATCAGAATCTACAACACCGGGGACTACCTCAAAGTTTTTTTTATAGCTGGAACTACGTCCGATGATGAGACCCACAGTTTCTGAGGGCAAAACACTTGAAACTGAAGTGGGAACAAGATGTACACCATCCCAAGTAGAAAGTATAATATCTGTTAAAACTGCTAGGTCTAAACCTGCACTTTCTGGGGTAGCTCTAGGTAAATTGTGAATAGTAAATTCTGGAGCTTCCGATCCAGTGGAGTGGATTCTTTACCAGCCTCTTGGTTCTGAGCCTCTCTTTCCTTGGGGCTGAGAGGTTGCCCCGAATCTAGTTTTTTGTCTCATTATTTCCACCCGCCTCTTTAAGGAGCGGAGTACCATTCTTATGGTACTTGGATTTGCATTCATTCTTTTAATGTCTTCCTTTACCACAACGCGGGCAAGGACCTGGAGGAGTGTTCCTATTTCCTGACAGATTTTTACAATCCTTTCTCAGGTGTCCAGGCTTCCCGCAGCCGAAACATGTGATTTCACTCCCCTGAAGCCCTCTTCCCTTTCCATAGGTACTTTTAACATATGCGCTGAATTTTTGTCCCTTCATAGCTGCAGCATATCCCTTGCACTATAACCGGTGAAGCGTCTATGCATGCTTTAATGTAGTCCTGTAAGGATCCTGTTTTACGGATCTGTCTAATCAGGTCTTGGCATAGGGTGTTTGTGTTTTCCCAAGCCAATTATTTTATTAATATATCGGTTCCTTCCGAAGGAGGAAGCATTCTAAAAACTGCCTCTTCCACTCTAGCCACAAAACTTTCATACGATTCATCTTGCCTTTGTCTGATTCCTGAAAGCGCTGTGGAATTAGCCCCAGGTGGAGGTAAACTCCGCCAGCTGGAAACGGCTGTTTGATTGATCTGTTCTAACACTCCCTTCGGAATTTTCAACTGGTCTGCTGGTTTAGCATAATCTCTCTGTCAGAGGATCATGGAAATTGTAGGCTTAGGGCCACGTTTAGATGAACTTTCCTGCACTAACTTTCGTGCCTTATCCTCGTATTCAGTTTTTCATAAGATGTAATCCCCGGGAGTGAGTGTAGCTTTAGCTGTCTGATGCCAGTCATAAGGACTAAGCCAGTTTCCACTTATGGCATCTAATATCTGCAAAGTATGTGGTGCTGCCAGACCTGAGGTCTTAACTGAGGATTGTAGTTCTTTTAACAACTTCAGAGGTAGAGGCTCCCATTGAGGTTCCTCCTCATCACGAAGCACAACTGGGAATGTAAGGGTAAAATCTCCTTGTCTCTTAGCTTCTGCCATTGCACCATCAAAACCGACCGGTGTGAGCAACTTCCGTAACTTTGGTTTTGTTTTAAGTTTGCCTGGTGTAGCAAGCAATCATTTGTCCTTATAGCGCTCACGAAAATGGGTTTTTTTTTTTAATTCATACTTTACACTTTCCTCATCTGAGTCCCACTCATCACTACCTTCTTCCCCACTACTTTCTTTAACAGTTCTACACTTTTCTCTTATTCCACTAGTCTCATAAGTTTTCTTATTCGTGGCAGAGGGCTTTGCCTCTATCTCATCTGGAGATTCCGGAGGTGCTTCCTCCACTAAAAACTCCAGATCTGATTTTTCAGTTAGTAAATCTCTCATTTGTTGCCACAGAACAAGGGCATGACTAGGAAT
>JADRCD010198945.1:0-17720 GCA_019843815.1 Montemys delectorum | reverse complement strand
CTTTCTTTCTTTCTTTCTTTCTTTCTTTCTTTCTTTCTTTCTTTCTTTCTTTCTTTCTTTCCTGACCAAGTTGTCATTGAATAGAGAGTTTCTCAGCTTCTATGAGTATGTGGCCTTTCTGTAGCTTTTGTTGTTATTGAAGACCACCTTTATTTTTTGGGATATGATAGGATGCATGGTATTATTATATTCTTCTTGTATCTGTTGAGGCTTTTTTATGTCCAGTTATATGTTCAATTTTGGAGAAGGTACCAGGAATTGCTGGGAAGTGATATGTTATATTGTTTTAGGGTGAAATATTCTTTAGATATCTATTAAATCCATTTGGTTCATAACTTTTGATAGTTTCATTGTGTCTTTGTTTAATTTCTATTTTCTTGATCTATCCATTGGTGAGATTCTGGTTTTGAAGTCTCCCAGTATTATTGTGTAAGGTTCGATGTGTACTTTGAGTTTTATTAACATTTCTTTTAGAAATGTGTTTGCCCTTGCATTCATGGTGTAGATCTTCAGAATTGAGAGTTCATCTTGGTGGACTTTTTATTTTGATAAGTATGAAGTGTCCTTCCTCATATTTTTTGCATAACTTTTGTTTGAAAGTCTATTATATTGGATATTAGAATGACTACTTCAGCTTGTTTCTTGGGACCATTTGCTTCAAAAAAATTTTCCAGTATTTTATTCTGAGGTAGTGTCTGTCTTTGTCACTGATGTGTTTCCTGCATGCAAAAAAATGCTGGGTTCTGTTTATGTATTCAGTCTGTGAGTCTATGTCCTTTTATTGGGGAATTGAATCCATTTATATTGAGAGATACTAAAGAGCAGTGATTGTTGTTTCCTGTTATTTTTGCTTTTATTGCTGCTATTTTACTTGTTTCCTTCTTTTCTTTTGGGTTTGTTGTGAGAAGGTTAATTTCTTTGCTTTTCTTGGGTATACATTCCCTCTTTGTGTTGGCATGTTATTTCTATTATCTTTTGTAGGGTTAGATTAGAGGGAAGATATTGTTGAAATTTCATTTTGTCATGGAATATTTTGGTTTTCCATCTATGGTGATAGAGAGTTTTGCTGGGTATAGTAGTCTAGGCTGGCATTTGTGTTCTCTTTAGGTGTGTGTGACATCTTTCCAAGATCTTTGGCATTTTGTAGGCTTCTTTTAAGTTTATGCGCATTTCTTTCTTTAGGTTAGGGAAGTTTTCTTCTATGACTTTGTTGAAGATGTTTATTAGTCTTTTGAATTGGGAATCTTCACTATCTTTTACACCTAATATTCTTTGATTTGGTCTTTTCATTGTGACCTGAATTTCCTGAATGTTTTAATTTAGGAGCTTTTGGCAGTTTGTATTTTCTTTGAATACTGTGTCAATGTCTTATATGATATCTTTTATGCCTGAGATTGTCTCTCTGTTTCTTGTATTTTGTTTTTGATGCTTGTATCTATGACTCCTGTTATCTTTCCTAAGTTTTGCATCTCCAGGGTTCCTTCCAATTTGATTTTTATATTGTTTCTATTTCCATTTTTATATCCTGCATTGTTTTGCTCAATTCCTTCACTTGTTTCATTGTGTTTTCTTATATTTCTTTAAAGGATTCATGTATTTCCTCTTTAAGGGCTTCTACATGTTTACCTGTGTTCTCCTGTATTTCTTTAAGGGAATTATTTATGTCCTCCTTAAGTTCCTCTATCATCTCCATGAGATGAGATTTTAGGTCAGAGTCTTGCTTTTCAAGTATTTTAGGGTATCCCAGATTTGCTGTGTTGGGAGAACTGGGTTCTGATTCTGCCAAGTGGCATTGGTTTCTGCTGCTTATGTTCTTGTGCTTGCCTCTCACCATCTGGTTACCTCAGGTGTTAACTGGTCTTGCTGTCTCTTACTGGATCCTGTGCCCCCTGTGAGCCTGGTTGTGAGCAAGGTCCTGGGACTCAAGCTGTCTCTGGGTGTGGGAGGGTGTCTGGAGCATCACCCCTGTCCGAAGATAAGTTGTGAGCTGGAAGTAAGATGTGTCTCCTGTAGTGTAGGGTGTATAGGCTTAACCTTTGCTTGCCTCATGGTGGTCCCAATTAGGCTAGTTATTGGGATGGGAAGGAGTGTCTCACCTGTGAGCCTGTTTGTGTCAGAGTACCTGGGATTCAAGCTGTTTCTGGGTGTGGGAGGAGCCTAGAGAGCTGGCTCTGCCCCTTGCCAAATTGTAGTATAAATTTTGTTTATGCAATTTCAACCATGCAAATTGTTTCCATATAAACCAAACACATCTATATAAATGTAGACTTCGATGATCAAAATGGAGTCACTTGAATCCAGGTAATTGCTCATGATGGTCAGGTGAGGAGATCCTGTCAGTATTAGTTTAGAATTATTGGACCATGATGATAAAAATTCCTGAGAACACTAGGCTCCATTTTCTAGATTCTTATAATAGCATTCCATCAACAGAGTTTTGTCCCAATTCTCTCCACTGCATACTGTTCAAGTGTGATGTAATGATTCCTGTGATAAGGAGGATGTATGTCCACCACTGGCTGCTTTTAAATGCTAGACCTGCTTTACTTTGTTAAACACTGTGTGGTCCTTCAGCTTTGGTAATGAGCCTGGCTTCCCTAGTTGAGAGCCTACCTGTCACTTCTTTCCTTCCCTCATCATCATGACATTTTTCAGTACCATTCTACTGGCTTCCACTTTCTTCATCTTGGGAGGATTGCAGCTTCTTTCAACTTCCTGAAAGTTTCTTACTATAAAATTATTTTATTTTGGCATTCTCTATATTGCCTAAAGTACATTTCTCACACATGCATGGCAGATGGTTCCCCACCAAGTAGCAACCTGTCCTTTTTTGTATTGTGAATGTCCCCTCCATTTCTAGCCTGATAGAGGGTACAGATAAGAACCAGTATGCTTGACAGACTTTTCCTTTCTTGGTATATTTGATTCACAAAGATTCAAAGAGTGAAAAAAGTAAGCAGCCTTAAAATTCACAGATGGAAGAAGCTATGGATAACATCATCAAAACCTTCCACCAGCACTTCAGGAAGGAGGGAGACCCAGATCCCTGAGCTAGAAGGAATTCAAAGACCTGGTAAATAATTATAGGCCAAACTCTTTCAAGGTAATCTTGATTAGTAAGAGAGGGGAGTTCAGTCTACAATAATTAGAGATAAAATTCCTGCACCTTCCACATAGATACAACAAGGGCTTTCTCATTGGAGGCAAGAAAATTCAATCTCAGGTAATCAGGAAGAAAATATCTGTAATATGTGAAACTGTATTCTGGGCAGATAATTGTGTAGGCAAACCTGAAAGTGACAATATTGATGATGGAGACACACCATTCAGAACACAGATAAAACAGTATCCTGTGAATGCAGAGGAGGATGAGATAGAGTCCTATGGTGGTCTATGTTGAGTGGAGCATTAGAGAGTGGAGTAAATAGAATTCCAAGTCTAAGGTGGTGACATTTGAGGTAATACTTTAGTTACAGTAATAGACTTGAGGCTAGGCCTTGACAGGAAGCTGAGGGACATTAATCCACTACAGGGAGTCACATTGGATTTGAGAAACTAGGGTAGATAATTCAGAACTTTAGATCATCTGATGAGAAACAAGCACATAACTCACATGTCAGAAAAACTGTCAAATATCAATAATTCCCTCTGCTCAAGAAATGACCAGTCAGTTCTCGGTAAAGGGATTTATTTGAAAAGTTTTTCTGTTCTGTATTCTAATGCAAGCCAACATAGTCCTGTAACGAAATGAATAAAATACATAAGACAAGTCCCAGTGTCCGTGTATTATGCTTAGCCCAGTAGGCTGATATCCAGGCCTCTTAGAGGACCAGTTAAAGTCGAGAAATGTCACTGTAGGAAATATTGCAGACAAATAGCTCCCCATACAAGAAGATCTCAGGAAAGCAATGTGCTTCCTTCAAGAAGACAGGAGGTAAACAAGAGACTCTTGAGGCAAGTCTCTCCTTTCTGTGAATCCTACATTAACTTGAACAGCTTTCTCAAATCCCAGTCCAAATCAGTGTGATAGAACAGGAAGCACTGATCTTGAAGATGGGCTAACTGGGTAATGGAAGGGACCTTAGCCAATGTATCCCAGCCAGTGAGTAGAAGACTTGCAATTAGCTCGTAATCAGCTACACCTGGATCATCCCATTTCACATTACTCTTTTTCAGGCATTATTACATCCTTTGAGGTCAGTAACACCTATATCTTCCTCTACCCCATCAAGATCTCATGTACCTGGTTTACTGAATGACTCCTTACTATATGGAGGGAGGTGCAGATTCCTATAAGTCAGGTCTGAATTTGTATGCCTCCTGCAACGTATATACTCCACCCATCTTTCCCAAGTCTAGACTCCTAAGATCCTCTTCACAGCAGATTTTTTTCTCATGTGTTCTGGGGACAAAAACAGAACCTTTTAGACATACATATAATTCTGTGACCTTTCTAGTACTATAGACCTAGTGTCCAATATAGACTGCAGTCTCTGGAACAAATTGGAAAGTGTTTATCACAAGCTTAGCATCACCTCCACCATGAGCACTCAGTCTACCATTCTAATTTTAAATTGATTCTCTAGATTTACCATATGATCACTTACATGACTTCCTATTTCTCTTCTGTGCCCATAGCCAAGACTACCAATTATATACTTCCTTTTTTTTCTTTTTTCTTTTGGAAAGGAAAGAAAAATTATTTCATCTTATAACTTATGAATAGTAGTGAGGACCAGAAATCAAACATGAACTTTGAGTCAGGCACCGAAGAAGAGGTCATGAAGGAATAGAATTACTATCTTATGCAGACTGATTTCTTATTCCAACTCTTCAGGGATGGCACTTACAATTGTAAATCATCAGTCAAGGAAATAGTCAATGAACTTTTGCCTACTAGACAATCCAATGGAGATATTTTCTCAATTGAAATTTCATTTTTCAGTTTGATTCCTTGTTAGACTATATTTGATAAAAAAAGGGAAAACAAAAGAAAGATGGAACAAAAGAAAGAGAGAAGGAAGGAAAAAAGACAGGAAGAAAGAAAGAAAGAAACAAAGAAACAAAGAAAAAGAAAGAAAGAAAGAAAGAAAGAAAGAAAGAAAGAAAGAAAGAAAGAAACAAACAAACAAACAAAGAAACAAAGAAACAAAAGAAAGGAAGAAAGACAGATTTTCTCAAAGATCCAGCTTCTGGGTTTGTTAATTCTTTGTGTAGTTCTTTTTAGTTCTACTTGGTTGATTCCAGCCCTGAGTTTGATTATTTCTTGACTTCTACTCCTCTTGGGTGTATTTTGCTTCTTTTTGTTCTAGAACTTTCAGGTCTGATGTTAAGCTGCTAGTTTGTGCTCTCTCCAATTTCTTTTTAGAGGCACTCAGAGTTATGAGTTTTCCTCTTAGCACTGCTTTCATTGTCTCCCATAAGTTTGGGTACGTTGTGCATTTATTTTCATTATGTTCTGAAAGTCTTTAATTTCCTTCCTTATTTCTTCCATGACCAAGTTATCATTGAGTAGGGTGTTGAGCTTCCATATGTATGGGTACTTTCCATTGTTTTTGTTGTTATTGAAGACCAGTCTTAGTCTGTGGTGATCTGAAAGGATGCATGGTTTTTTCAACCTACTTATATCAGTTGAGGACAGATTTGTGACCGATTATATGGTCAGTTTTGGATAAGGTACCATGAGGTGCTGAGAAGAAGGTATATTCTTTTGTTTTTGAATGAAATGTTCTATAGATAGCTATTAAAAACCATTTGGTCCATTACTTTGGTTAGTTTTGCTGTGTCTCTGTTTAGTTTCTGTTTCCATGATTTGTCCACTGATGAGAGTGGGGTGTTGAAGTCTCCCACTATTTTTGTGGGAGGTACAATGTGTGCTTTGAGCTTTAGAAAAGTTTCTTTTATGGATGTGGGCACATTTATATCTGGAGCATAGTTTTTCAGAATTGAGAATTATTCTTGGTGTATTTTTCCTTTGATGAGTAGGAATTGTTCTTCCTTATCTTTTTTGATAACTTTTAGTTTAAAGTCGATTTTATTCGATACTAGAATGGCTACTCTAGCACGTTTTTTGGGACCATTTTCTTGGAAAATTGTTTCAAGCTTTTTGCTCTGAGGTAGTGTCTGTCTTTGTCACTGAAGTGTGTTTTCTGCATGCAGCAAAATATTAGGTCCTGTTTATGTACCCACTCTGTTATTCTATGTATTTTTATTGGGTAATTGAGTCCATTGATATTAAGAGATATTAAGGAATAGTGATTGTTGCTTCCTGTTATTTTGTTGTTAGAGGTGGAATAATGTTTGTGTGGCTATCTTTCTGGTTTGTTGAAAGAAGACCACTTTCTTGCTTTTTCTAAAGAGTAGTTTCCCTCATTTTGTTGGAGTTTTCCATTTATTATCCTTTTTCGGGTTAGACTTGTGATAAGATATTGTATAAATTTAGTTTGTCATGGAATATCTTGTTTTTTACATGTATGGTAATTGAGAATTTTGCTTAGTATAGTAATTGGGATTGTCATTTGTGTTCTCTTAAGGTCTGTATGACATCTGCCCAGGAGCTTCTAGCTTTCATAGTCTCTGCTGACAAATCTGTGTAATTCTGATAGGCCTGCTTTTATATGTTACTTCATCTTTTGCAGTTACTACTTTTAATAGTCTTTCTTTGTTTTGTGCATTTAGTGTTTTGACAATTATGTTACAGGAGGAATGCCTTCTGTGGTCCAGTCTATTCACAGTTCTGTAGGCTTCTTTTATGTTTATGGGCATCTCATTAGGTTAGGGAAGTTTTCTTCTATAATTTTGTTGGAGATATTTACTGACTATTTAAGTTGGGAATCTTCACTTTCTTCTATATCTATTATCTTTAGGTTTGGTTTTCTCATTTTGTCCTGGATTTCCTGGATGTTTTGAATTAGGAACTTTTCACATTTTGCATTTTCTTTGACTGTTGTGTCAATGTTTTCTACAGTATCTTCTGCACCTGACATTCTCTCTCCTATCTGTTGTATTCTGTTGGTGATGCTTGCATTTATGACTCCTGATCTCTTTCTTAGATTTCCTACCTTCAAGGTTGTTTCCCTTTGTGATTCTTTTTTATTGATCCTATTTCTATTTTAAGATCCTGGATGGTTTTGTTAAATTTCTTCAGCCGTT
Source organism: Montemys delectorum (assembly GCA_019843815.1). NCBI lineage: Eukaryota > Metazoa > Chordata > Mammalia > Rodentia > Muridae > Montemys > Montemys delectorum. The sequence continues at coordinate 10,568 of JADRCD010198945.1, read as the reverse complement.
TGACTTTGCTTTCCCATAATTCTTTAGGGGATTTTTGTGTTTCCTCTTTAAGATTTTCTACTAGTTTACCTGTGTTCTATTGTATTTCTTTAAGGGAATTATTTACATCCTTCTTAAAGTCCTCTATTATCATGAGATGTGATTTTAAATCAGCATCTTGCTTCTTTAGTGTGTTGAGGTACCCAGCACTTGCTGTGGTGGGAGAATTGTGTTCCAATGATGCCAAGTATTCTTGGCTTCTGTTGCTTATGTTCTTGCCCTTGCTTCTTTCCATTTGAATATCTCTGGTGTTAGCTGGTTTTGCTGTCTCTGATTGTGGCTTTTCCCTCATTCAAATCTGTGTGTGAGTACTCCTGGGAGACCAGTTTCTCCTGAATCAATTTGGGTATGGAGAGCAGTAGCATAGGGTCAGCTCTGAGTTGCAGTGTCCTGATGACTCTGGGCTGGTCTCTTTTGGGCCAGGAATTTGAACAAAAGTGGTGGTATTTCCTGTGCTCACAAGTATGCCAGCATTCCTGCAAGACCAGCTTTCTCCTGGTGGCATTTGAGTATGGAGCTCTGGATGCAGGTCTGGAAGCTGCCAGAAACCAGAAGGATCCTCTCCCTCATTTGCTGTGTCCTCAGTCTCTAGAACAGCCCCTCAAGCAGAAGTTGTGGCCTTACCTGTGCTTACAGGTGTGCCAGCACTCCTGGGAAACTAGCTGTCTCCTGTTGGTATTTGAGTATGAGGCACTGTGGCACAGGATCAACTCTGAGTATAACAGAAACCAGAAGGTCAATTATATATTTTCTAGTTACAGAAAGAGTAAAATGAATAGAAAGGCATGAAATACATGATGGATGACCTTGACACAAATGAAGACAGTCAGGTGAGCTTTGATGAAGTTGTAGACCTGGTGGAGATAGCCTTGAGGCATGAACATAAGGAATTCCATGAGCAAGCATCCTCATGTGGCCATGGTCACAATCCCAGGCATGGATAAGGCATCATAAAGGATGACAATGGCCATTGCCACAGTAACTAATCAGAAGGCCAATCCACTTTGCATTTGCCAGACCAAAGATGAAAGTAATGTCTTAAAACCTTATTTGTGGAGCTCTTGGATGGGAAAAAATAAAGTCTTCCTGCATGTCAGTGCCCTCCAAGATGTTTCTGTTTCATATACTTGTCCTGCTCAGTGGCCCAAGCCCCAGACAGGCCTCCTCTTGATTGAAACTCAAGCCCCACATATCATCATAATGAAATGACTACCAGCAAGTCATCTCTGTTCTTTGATTTTCTAGAGTACAACTGTCACCATATCCACATCTTACATTTTGAGTGGGAGTTTCCAAGATTAGTCTATTAATGAGAACCTCATAACTGCAGCAAAAGCAGCTGATCTCCCCTCAAAATGCCAGCCATTTCCAACCTTGGCACTGCCCATTTTCCCTGAGCCCTGCCCACAAAGTCTTTTAATAGAACTATATTCAAACAAAAGTTTTTCTAGAACTTTTCTATGTCTAGGGAGTAATAGTGGAACTATAGCAGTGTGAATAATGGAGTGTATTCACCTACCAATCCATTTCTGAGTTCATACTGTATTTCTATTTAATTATTACTCTTAGAAGTTACCCTAAAATATGGTATTGGTATCTGTGTAGGAGGATAATAATATTCTCCTTCCCAACAACTCTTAAAAGAAGGAGATGTGGATAACTGGACAATACCTGTGAAGATATTTATTAATTGTGTATCCATGGGGCTCCCATAGGAAGCTGGAGTTTTTATATAGCCTTTTATGCTTCCTTTTATGAGCTCCTTCAGTCAAGGATCCTTGAGTCAATGGCTTCAAATTATCTCTACCAATCATCTTTAGAGAATACTAGACTTTGGCTATTTTAGAAAAATAGGAACAGGAGAACTTTTTCTGCCATCTTTAGATTTACACTTATTGGATCTAGCCCTTAGAGGGGAAATAATATCTAATCAGTAAGGATACTCATACTCAGAAACACCTGAGGACCCTGAGTTGACCCAGCCAGCACGTGAAAGCTTAGTTGTCTTGATCCTGCTTTCCTGGCATTTCCCTAATACAGCTTTGATTTACAGGCTCTGGCCCTCCTGTATAGGTGTCATCTTTCCCCATACTTTGCTTTTCCTGGTTTAGAACTAAAAGTTTACCCTCTAAATTTAAAGTGTAGATCATCCCTGGGAATGTATAGTCTTTTGCTATTTTCTCAAGAAGGCAGAGATATCCAGGGATCATCAACAAAGAACAAACATCACAATGTACAGTTAAGTTAAAGTTTGATGCTAACAAGAACAATGGAAGAAACGCACAGGAAAAGTAGAGTAGGGCTGAGCATATCAAAGAAACTACCTTGTGATTAACTTGTTTCCTTCTCTGGATCTAGTGTGGAGCCATATTGCCATATATTCCTATAGAATTGTTTTCTTATAGCAGCTCTCCAGAATCCCTGACTGTTGGGTCCTTCTCTTCCTGCCTTAACTCTGCAACATCAGAGCTTGCAACCTGAGACTAAACTCATGCCTGCTGTGCCTAGAACAAAGGCCCACTGCTCTGTGTTCTGCCTTCGAGGATTCCAGAGAAAGGTACACCTACTGGCAGGCACTTCTGCTAGCTGATCACATTGTTGAATGTAAACAACTGACCACCTGAGGACATCTACTACCGACCTCCTCCCCAACTGTGGCCCTCACCTCCAACCTCTCCCTGGAGCACAGACCTGCTGGACCTCCTGAGCCACTGCCCTCAAGAACTCATGCAGCCCAGCTTCCCTGACTCTTTCCTGCCTCCTCCCAAATCGTTTATGTTATGCAAATGTCACTGTAACCTGGAAATCCAGTTTTCACTTTCCCCATGTACTTATAAATACTGAACCCCAAAAAGTAAAGTTAGAAGCTTTGATTGGGATGCAACTTGGCTTCGTGTTCTTTTGTTCTCGAACTCTGTGCTTCAGGTCTTTTTCTCCTGTCAGCTGAGAAAGCACCGAGTTCTTGAAACTGCTGGTCAGTTTCACCTGACATTCTGGAGCTGGAGTGCTCTCTGAACTGTGTCCCTGACATCAAAGAATGTCATGTCGGTTGAGATATGTCTGCTCCACTTATCTCAGGTCTGTTGTGTCCATTCACTTTCAACTACTGTCACCAATTTTTGTGTCTACATTGGCTGAATTGAGCAAGAAACAAAAGAATATAATCCCAGGAAATAGTTTACCATGTGCTCTCAACTTACACTCAAATGTAACCATCAGGTTCATTTGCCATCCATAACTCCCCAAATATCATGATAATTCCTTGATATGTCATGGATGTTGTTCTTCAGAGTTTCATTGATGAGGCTTCTCTGGAGTAACAGATCTTACAGAGTGAATCTAAGTAAAGAAATAAGATTTATTTGAATGACTTTCATTTGTGGCCCAGCTAGTCCAAAAATGGCTGACTATGAGCTGAAAGTCTATGAAATTACAATTTTTTAAGACATGAACATGGATATCTCTTTTGGTGGGAGCAGATGCTCGAATCTCAATGAAGTAGACTCTAATGGCTGTAAAGAATTGCGCTTATTATCAGGACAAGGGCCAGTAGATGAAAAGGCAAAGCTTTACCCTCACCATATCCTTATAAAAGCTTCCTACAGGAAATATTGTCCAGATCAAAGGTGTTTTTCTGGCGCAAGATGCAGATTGTAGACCTGATTTCATAATTCAAAGATCCGAATTAGAAGCTGATCTTCATGCTTCAAATTAGGAAGAAATGCTCACAGGTGTGCCCTCTTTTGGACTTTGGTTAAATACAGACATACTGAGTTATAACCAATAACATCCATCACGTTTTATCCCATATCTATTTGCATTTCTTTGGGGAGTTTTACACATAAAACCTGTCTTTAGATAAACCCATAGCCAAACTAACTAAAGGGAATAGAGACAGTATCCAAATTAATAGATTAGAAATGAAAAGTGAGCATAACAACAGAAACTAAATAAATTGAGATCCTAATACCAATATTCCTCAAACTATTCCACAAAATAGAAACTGAAGGCACTCTAAACAATTTCTTCTATGAAGTCACAATTACTCTTATACCTAAACCTCACAAAGACTTAACAAAGAAAGAAAACCTCAGAACAATTTCCCTTACGAATATCGATGCAAAAATACTCAATAAAATTCTTGCAGACTGAATCAAAGAACACAGCAAAACGACCAGCTACAATGATCAAGTACCATGATCATCCCAGGGTTGCAGGGATGGTTCAATATACGGAAATCCATCAACGTAATTCACTACATAAAAAAACAGAAAAAAAAATGATTATCTCATTAGATGCTGAGAAAGCATTTGACAAAAATCCAACATCCCTTCATGATAAAAGTCTTAGGAAGACCAGGAATTCAAGGCACATACTTAAACATAGTAAAAGCAATATACAGAAAACCAGTAGCCAACATCAAACTAAATGGATAGAAACTTGAAGCAATCCCACTAAAATCAGGGACTACACAAGGCTGCCCACTCTCTCCCTACCTATTCAATATTGTACTTGAAATCCTAGTCAGAGCAATTATACAACAAAAGAGATCAAAGGGATACAAATTGGAAAGGAAGAAGTCAAATTATCACTACTTGCTGATGATACTTAAGTGACTCCAAAAATTCCACCAGAGAGATCCTAAACCTGATAAAAAAGAAACTTCAGCAATGTAGCTGGATATCAAATTAACTCAAGCAAATCAGTGGCCTTCCTCTACACAAAGGATGAACAGGCTGAGAAAGCAATTAGGGAAACAACACCCTTCACAATAGTCACAAATAATATAAAATACCTTAGTGTGACTCTAACTAAGCAAGTTAAAGATCTGTTTGACAAGAACTACAAGTCTCTGAAGACGGAAATTGAAGATCTCAGAAGATGGAAGGAACTCCCATGCTCATGGATTGGCAGGATTAATATAGTAAAAATGGCCATCTTGCCGAAGGCAATCTATAGATTCAATGCAATCCCCATCAAAATTCCAACTCAGTTCTTCACAGACTTAGACTTAGAAAGAGGAACTTGAAAATTCATCTGGAACAACAAAAAACCCAGGAGAGCCAAAACTATTCTCAACAATAAAGCAACCTTTTGTGGAATCACAATCTCAGACCTTAAGCTGTACACAGAGCAATTGTGATAAAAACTGCATGGTATTGGTACAGTGACAGGCAGGTAGATCAATTGAACAGAATTGAGGATCCAGAAATGAACCCACACACCTGTGGTCACTTGATCGTTGACAAAGGAGCTAAAACCATGCAGTGGAAAAAAGATAGCCTTTTTAACAATGATGCTGTTTCAACTGGATGTAGAAAAATGCAAATTGATCCATTCCTATTTCCTTGTACAAAGCTCTAGTCCAAGTGGATCAGGGACCTCCACATCAAACTGGATACATTGAAACTAATAGAAAAGAAAGTGGGGAAGAACCTAGAGCAAATAGTCACATGGGAAAATTTCCTGAAGAGGATGCCAATAGCTTACGCTCTAAAATCAAATATTGACAAATGGGACCTCATAAAGTTGCAAAGTTTCTGTAAGGTAAAACACACTGTCAATATGACAAAATGGCAACTAACGAATTGGGAAAATATTTTTACCAATCCTATATCTAATAGAGGGCTAATATCCAGTGTATACAGTGAACTCAAGAAGTTAGACCCCAGAGAATCAAATAACCCTATTAAAAATGGGGTACAGAATTTCTTAACATTTAAAAACATATTTTAAGTAAATAGAATTGAATCACATTCTTGTTTCCCTTTTGTACCCCCACTGCTACCAAAGACCCCCCTTCAATACTTACAATATCTTTTTGTCATGTTCCGTAAAATTTATAAAATATTATAAGAATGCAAATAAGTGTTATAAAAGTTGTTTGATATAAAACAACAATCAATTTAACAGTCTTATGTAGATGCTCGTCTATAGCAGTGGTGCAAATGCATTTTTTCTCAATATAAATTTTAAATAACTCCAAACATATTAACTGTATACTTCAAAATAATACATCATTACTGGTATTTTCCTAAATTAACATAAATATATGAAGACTCTTTGTTTGTTTTGTAAAAAAAAATGGGGTACAGAGCTACACAAAGAATTCTCAACTGATGAATACCAAATGGCTGAGAAGCACCTAAAGAAATGTTCAACATCCTTAGTCATCAGGGAAATGCAAATCAAAACAACTCTGAGATTCCACCTCACACCAGTCAGATTGGCTAGGATTGAAAAATTGAGGTTGTGGAGAAAGTGGAACACTACTTTATTGCTGGTGGGATTACAAGCTGGTACAGCTACTCTGGAAATCAGTTTGACAGTTCCTCTGGAAATTGAACATAGTTCGACCAGAAGACCCAGCTATACCACTCCTGGGCATATACCCAGAAGATGCTCCAACATGTAATAAGGACACATGCTCGACCATGTTCATAGCATCCTTATTTATAACAGTCAGAAACTGGAAACAACCCAGATGTCCCTCAACAGAGGAATGAATACAAAAAATGTGGTACATGTACAAAATGGAGTACTACTCTGCTATTAAAAAAATAATGAATTTATGAAATTCTTAGGGAAATGAATGGATCTGGGGAATATCATCCTGAGTGAGGTAATCCAATCACAAAAGAACACACATTGTATACACTCTCTGATAAGTGGTTATTACCCCAGAAGTTCAGAATACTGGAAGAACAACCCACAAACCAGAAGAAATCAAGAAGAAAGAGGACCAAAATGTGGACATTTCATCCCTGCTTAAAAGGGGAAACAAAATACCCACAGAAGGATTTGCAAATCCTAACTATGGAGCAGAGAATGAAGGAAGGACAAGCCAGCCTAATATAGCTGTCTCCTGAGAGGCTCTGACAGTACCTGACTAACACAGATGTAGAGGCTCACATCCATCCATTGAACTGAGTACAGGGTCCACAATGAAGGAGTTAGAGAAAGGACCAAAGGAGCTGAAGGGTCCTTGCAGCCCCTTAGGACAAACAACAATATGAATTAACTAGTACTCTCAGAGCTCCCAGGGACTCAACCACCAACCAAGGACTATACATGGTAGGACTGATTGTTCTGGCAGCATGTGTATAGTAGAGGATTGCAAAGTTGGTTATGAATGGGAGGAGAGGCCATTGGCCCTGTGAAGGTTCTGTGCCCCAGTGTAGGGGAATTCCAGGGACAATAAGAGGGATAGTGTGGGGTGTCAATCAAAGGATGGGGGAAGCAACTGGGTTTGTTCTGGTTGGTTTTGTTTGTTTGGGTTTTTTTGGAGAGGAAACTGGGAAAGGAGAAATCATATGACATGTAAATAAAGAAACTATCAAAAAATAAATCACTTGACACATACACACACACACAAAGAAATGTTCAAAGTCCTTAGTGATCAGAGAAATGCCAATCAAAATAACACTGAGATTCCACTTTACACCAATCAGAATGGGTAAGATCAAAACTTGAGGCAACAACACATATTGGGGAGGACATGGAGAAAGAGGAACATTCATCCACTGCTGGTGGTATTGCAAACTGGAACAACCAGTCTCGAAATAATCTGGAGGCTCCTTAGAAAGTTGGAAATAGATCTACTTGAAGACCCAGCAATACCACTCTTGGGTATATACCCAAAAAATGCCCCACCATGCCACAGGGGCAGGTGTTCAACTATATTCATAGTAGCCTTGTTTGTGATAGCCAGAAGCTGGAAACAACCTAGATGTCCCATGACAGAAGAATGGATACAGAAAATGTGGTTAATTTACACAATGGAATACTACTCAACTATTAAGAATGAGGATATCCTGAGTTTTGCAGGCCAGTAGATGAGCCTAGAAAATATCCTGAGTGGGGTAACTAAAACCCAAAAGGATGTACAATGTATGTACTCACTAATAGGTGGATATTAGCCAAAAAAAACCCCAAAAACAAAAAACTAGAGAATACGCAAAATACAGTCCCCAGGACTCAAAAAGGGTCACAAGTTGAAGGGCCCAAGTGAGGACACTTCAGACCTACTTAGGAGGGAGAAGGAAGCAATAACAAGGAAGCAATAGAGAGGGACCTGGGAGGGAAAGGGGATTATCAGGAAAAAGAAGGGAACCTGACCTGGTATTGAGTGGTAGAAAAGGACCGAAGCCCTGAGGGCCAGCTGAAAGAATGGAAAGAGGCAACCTTGGGAGGTATGTGGTTGTGGGACCCTCCAGAATGCCCCAGAGACCTGATAGGTGATAGACTCTCAGGAATCAAAGGCAGGGACCTCAGATAACATGTCCTATAATGGGGAGAGGCAACTTGTAGAGATCATTTCCAGCAGAAAGACAGCATCAATGGAGGGATGGGGTTGCCATCCACAGTCAAAATTCTAACCCATAATTGTTTCTCTCTGAAAGAACTGCAGAGATGAAAATCGGGAGGAGCATAAGGAAAAGGGACAGGCCCAAAGTGAGATCCAGCTCAAGGAGTGGCCCCAAGGCCTGACACTGTTACTGAGGCTATCAAACACTCAGTGCCCTCTAAAAGACCCAAAAAGCAGGTGAAAGAGTCAGATGCAGATATTTACACTCAACCAATGGACAGAAGCTGCTAACACTTGTGGTTGAATTAGGGAAAGGCTGGAAGAATCTGAGGATGAGGGAAACTCTGAAAGAGGACCAGCAGTCTCAATTAACCTGAACCCCAAAGATCTCTGTCACTGGACCACCAACCAGGCAGCATACACCAGGTGATACGAGGCCCCCAACACATATACAGCAGAGGACTGCCGGGTCTCTATTCAGTCATAGAAGATGCATCTAACCCTCAAGAGACTGGAGACCCCAGGTAGTTAGAGGTCTGTTGGTGTGGGGGTTGCAGGTGGGGACATCCTCATGGAGACAGGGGCACAGGTAGGAGGTATGGAATGTGGAGCAGTTGGAGGGGAATAAAATCTGGAATCTTTAAAAACTGATTAAATAAAAAGAAGGAATATAATAAAAACTTAACACTTTTTAGCACACTGAAAAAAGTTCAAAGATAACATGACATAGAAACAAGGATAAGAAGACTTGTATCTCAGAGACATGAAGATTAATCCAACACTGATACTGGTGTAGGAAAGGCACTGTCAAATAAGGAAGCTTGTTGGGCTTAGATAAAGTATGAATCACTTAATGTTCTTGGGAAGTGATAGAGTAGAGGACTATAACTGAGGCAGGGAGATCGTATGGTACTTTTGATGAAGAGAAGATGTTTTCTTCTCGAGTTTTGAGGTCCTAATCTACCCTAATTTTATTTAATTGAATGTAGATTGTTCTCTCATACAATACACCCAGACCATAGGTTCTGCCTAGCTTCCCACTAGCTCCCCTTTTCCTAAGATGCACTCCAATTCCATTTCCTTCAGAAAAGAGCAGGTCTTCAAGACACAACAACCAAATATGACAAAACAAAATACAAGAAGACAAAGCAAAAGCCCTTATATCCAGATGAACAAGGTAGTCCAAGGGGAGGACAAAAGTCTTAAGAACAGGAAAAAGAACCCGAGACTCATCTACTCTCACTGTTAGGAGTCTCACAAAAACTCCAAGTTAACAGTCATAACACACACACAGAGCAACTAAGGCAGACACTTACAGACCTTATGCTTACAGCATCGGTCTCTGTGAGCCCATATGAGCCCTGCTTAGTTGATTCAGCCAGACACGTGCTCATGGGGTCCTATGTTCCCTCTGAATCCTGAAATCTTTCCTACCCTTCTTCCAAGGGTTCTTCAAGTTCCTAGGGGAGTGGCCTGATGGAGAATTCTAATTTAGATGCCCTCTCCACATAATATCTGGCTGTATGTCTCTGCACATTCTCACATCTGCTGCTGGAGAAAGCCTCTCTGATGACAACACAGTGTGTATATATTTCAGAATATCATTCATAATATTTACATGAATTATTTTTCTTTTGTTCTTGTTTGGATCTACCTTAGGTCTCTGGACAATTCAGTCCACATAGTGTAGAGCATTTTTAATGTAGTGGGCCTCAAATTGAACCAGACATTAGTTGGCAAGTTCTAGAAATTCTGTGCTATCACAGATCCAGCACAGCTTACAAGAAAGATTCAAAAGTAGGTTAGTAGTTTTGTAGCTGGATTGGTATCCAGATTTCAATTTCCATAACATGCAGAATGCCATCCAATGACAAAGACACTAAAGCATAGAAGTAAAGTATCCATACAGGCACCAGGTCAACCCCATTAACATAAATGAGCTGTGCAGCTGTTATCCTTGGAAACGGGGCCCTACTTTCAATACTTAGAGATAGATCCTTTGTCTTAGTATTCACAGTGGTTGCTTAGGGAACTTCAGGGAATCCCCTTTGCTCACTAGTCAACCAAATATGACATAGACCCATCACTAGAAGCCTTGCCTGTCTCCAAAGATGGCCAGTTCAGACTCAGTGTCCTCCATCATTAGGGTTACTAGCTAAAGTCACCCTCATAGATTGCAGGAAGTTTCTACTATGCTCTGTTTCCAAGCCACCCGAAAGAC
>JADRCD010198944.1:0-18929 GCA_019843815.1 Montemys delectorum | reverse complement strand
AAAAAAAAACCACTTAATCATGTAAATGAGCTGAACAGTGTAGTCAAGATGTATGACAGATTAAATGACCCAGGTTTGTGTAAGAACATTCTATGTCTTTTGTACAATAATCAAATCACCTGAGATTGTTAAATGACCCTCACTCTTCATTAGTTAGACGTTTATTTTGTTCTATCCTCATCTCCCAACCTTTAAACAATAACTTAACAGTAAGATAAATGAAACAAACATTTTTGTCACTTAACATGATATAAGTTGCCCTTTACATTAAAATACCATCTGTTCTAGTTTCATTCTATAACTGGTTTCAAGTGCAACTCTGAGATAAAAAATTTTATTGAATTTTAGACTTCAAGGTCATGGAATTTCACTGAGATGAGTCAAGGTAAGATCCAACCAGAAGCTTGAAGGGAAGAACCAAGAAGAAAAAACATGTGCTCCACCATGTTCATAGCGGCCTTGCTTGTAACAGCCAGAAGCTGGAAACAAGCCAGTGCTCCACCATGTTCATAGCGGCCTTGCTTGTAACAGCCAGAAGCTGGAAACAAGCCAGATGTCTCTTAACCAAAGAATGGATACAGAAACTGTGGTTCATTTACACAATGGAGTACTACTCAGCTATTAAGAATGAATTTTGCCCTACCACAAGAAGCGGAAGTATGAGCTGGGACGGCCTGCTGCCAACACTAAGATTGGCCCTCGCCGCATACACACAGTCCGAGTTCGAGGAGGCAATAAGAAGTACCGTGCCCTGAGATTGGACGTGGAGAACTTTTCCTGGGGCTCTGAGTGTTGTACTCGAAAAACGAGAATCATTGATGTTGTCTACAATGCATCCAATAATGAGCTTGTCCGCACCAAGACCCTGGTGAAGAACTGTATTGTGCTCATCGACAGCACACCGTACCGGCAGTGGTACGAGTCCCACGATGCACTGCCCCTCGGCCAAAAGAAGGGAGCCAAGCTGACTCCTGAGGAGGAAGAGATTTTAAACAAAAAACGATCAAAGAAAATTCAAAAGAAATACGACGAAAGGAAAAAGAATGCCAAAATCAGCAGTCTTCTGGAGGAGCAGTTCCAGCAGGGCAAGCTTCTCGCCTGTATCGCCTCAAGACCAGGCCAGTGTGGCAGAGCAGATGGCTATGTACTGGAAGGCAAGGAGCTGGAGTTCTATCTGAGGAAGATCAAAGCCCGGAAAGGCAAATAAGCCTCATTCATAGCTCATGTAATAAAGGTGTTTGCTGTTCTATATGAAAAAAAAAAAAAAAAGAATGAATTTTGCAGGCAAATGGATGGAATTAGAAAATATCATCCTAAGGGATGATTCTCATTTTTGTTGTTACAATATTTTATAACTTTTAAAGAATATAATAAAATAAAAGAATGAAAGGTATGGCAGGTATTGAAGGGGGTCTCTGGGAGAAGTTGGGTTACAAGAAGGAAAGAAGAATGTGATGTAATTCTATTTACTTAAAATATGTTTTTAAATGTTAACAAATTCAGATAAATTGAAATTATGTATCTTTTCTCATCATAATGCAATAAAACTTAAATCAATAATAAAATAATGATTCATGCCATGTTAAAAAAAAAAAAAAAGAATGAATTTTGCAGGCAAATGGATGGAATTAGAAAATATCATCCTAAGGGAGGTAACTCAAACTCAAAAGGACATGCATGGTATGCACTCTCTGATAAGTAGATATTAGCCAAAAAGTACAGAATACCTAGGATACAGCTCACAGACCATATGAAGCTTAATAAGAAAGAAGGCCCAAGTGTGGTTACTTCAATTCTAATTAGAAGGGCAACAAAATAATCGTGGGAGGCAGAGAGCAGGAGGGACCTGGATAGAAGAGGAGAGGGGGAGGGGAAGGGGGCAGGATTGGGTACAGGGGAGACAGGAGGGAGGCCCAGAGGGCCAGGAGAATAAATAGGAAAATGCAGCTGCATGGGGTGAGGGGTGGGTAAAACCTCTAGAAAGTTCCAAACACCAAGGGATGTGAGAGGCTCCCAGGACCCAGTGGGGATGGCCTTAGTGAAATGCCCACGTGTGGAAAGATGGATCCTGGAAATATCACCTCCTATAGACAGACATGGTCCTCATTTGAGATATGGGGCCATCCACTCATCTTCAAAATTCTTGACTCAGAATTTTTCCTGTCTACAGAAAGTGCAGGGACAAAAATTGAGCAGAGATTGAAGGAAATGCTGTCCAGAGACTGGTCCAAGTTAGGAGCCATCCACTGTGCAGGCACCAAACCTCTATACTACTATTATTGATACCATATTGTGCTTGCAGTAGGAGCCTGGCATGGTTGTCCTCTGAGGGCCTCTACCAGTGCTGACTGAGACAGATGCAGATACTAACAGCCAGCCATTGGAGTGAGGTCGGGGACTCCTGAAGAGCCAGGGGATTGCAACCCCATAGGAAAAACAACAGTATCAACTAACCTGGACCCCTCAGAGCTCCCAGAGACTAGGCCACCAACAGAAGAGCATGCATGGACTAGTCTGTGGCCCCTGCTACATATGTGGCAAAGGACTGCCTTCTCCACTCTCAATTGGAGAAGATGTGCTTAATTCTTTAGAGACTTGATGCCCCAGGGACGGGAGAGGCTAGTGGGGTGAGGTGGGAGCAGGTCGGGGAGCAACCTCTCAAAGGCAGGGAGCATGGAGTGAGGAACTCATGGAGTAGGGACCAGGAAGGAGGCAACATTTGGAACATAAATAAATTAATTATTTTTTTTTAAAAAGGAAGAAGAAATTGTGCTTGCCAGCTCCATTTCTGGCTTGCTCAGCTAACTTTCTTACACAGCCCAAATCCACTGTGTAGAGATGGTGCAGCCCAAAATGTGCTAAATCCTCTAACATCAACCAAACACAATAGTCTCTCTCACACATGGCCACAGATTAACCTGGTCTGGGCAGGTTCCTCAGTTAAAGTTCTCTCATCCCAGTGAGTCTAGCTTATATCAAGTTGACAATAAAGCCTAACAAGCAGAGTAGCCAATTAGAGCTCACTTTAAAATACGATCAGTGCTTCACACAATCTGTGAGGATTAATTTACTAGAGCTAAATCTACACTAACTTGTCTGCCTGTCCTTTGTTTCCCACCCTCTGATATCCTCCTCCTCAACCACAAGAAAACAGAAAGTGCAAAAATGAGGTTCCTGCCTCAGTAAGCAAGGGATCAAGCCAGGAGAAGACCGGTGTGAACTGGGTAGATAGTGAGAAGACAGGAGTGTAAGGAAGTAGGAAAGACAAGTATGAACTGGGTAGATGGTGAAAAGACAGGAGTGCAAGCAAGGAGGACAGATTTCAGGTCTAGTGACATGGATTAGGAAAGGCTTCAGGGAGGAAAGGTGCATGGAGTTAAATAGAAGTTTGGTGTTTTCTGCAGAAGAAAGAGAGCAGGAACTAACTAAGCATAATAGGACAGATTTCTTTTATGGATAGAGGCTTAAAACCATAGACGTTATTTTAAAAAATAATGGAAGATACAATCTCCGTCCTTGGCTGTGCGCACCAGGGGAGAATAATAGGCAGCTGCGCATTGTCAAGCACATGATATGCTTTTTGGAAATACCATAGGGAAACCCACCAATTTCTACAATCTCTCTATAATGAATAGATGAAGGGCTTTGTAGGGCACTAACACTCCCTGAGGACCAACTGGCAATTAATCACTACCAAAAAGAAGAGAGAGTCATTTTCTTCTGTGGTGTAGCCACCAGCTAGTTGTTGATGCTCCAAACAATAACCCGAGCCTATGGTCATGCAAGCATTCCATATTAAAATAACCTAAACCTAGGAAGCAACCTTGACAGGAAGAAGAGCGGCTCGGTGGAAATGGTGTATAAAAGGGTGTTGCCCAGTAGAAATGGGAGGGATACAAAAGAAAGTAAACACTCAAAATTCATTATATATGTATAGTGTTGTCAGAAATAACAATGCGCATATCTATATTAATCCTCAATTTTTAAAGCATTCATTATTTATCATCTATTCACAGCATGTCTTTACGGCTTAGGAACTAAAGCTGAGCGAGTGGCTTGTTTTTGCATACAGAATCCTGATGCACCAGGAAGCAGCAGAAAGGAGCAACGCTGAGATATGGATCAGTTCAGCTAAGCATAGGAGCTGACATCCAGGAAGCAATGAGCACATTGAAGAGCTTGCTGTGCCCAGCCTGCCAGGAAGCGTGCCACCTTCTCACTTGCTGAAGGACCTTTATTTTCTCACGTTTCAAAACTGCCTAAGGCTCCGTTTGCTCCATTCTATTTTGTCTGTTTTCACGTCTTCTAAAAACTTAGAAAGAGATCTACAAAGGCAAGCACTCGGCTGCCCCATTCACACTATCCCAGTCCTCGGTTTACATGGCTGCCCCATTCACACTATCCCAGTCCTCGGTTTACATGGCTGCCCTATTTGCAATGTCCCACATCCTCGATTTACAAGCTGCTCCATTCGTAATGTCCCACGTCCTTGGTTTATAGGCTGCCTCCATGCTAACAGGTGAGGGTGCCTACTCCGCTCATCCATTCTTTTCAGATACAGGATTTTAGACTTCTTTCTCTGCCTACAGTCTGTATTTCAAACAATTATACTGCAGATAAATTGTATGCCATTCTATTACTTAAGTGTCTAGATGTAATTGTGGTTTTTTTTTCTAGACTCACACGACTTTTAATAAGTACACTCACTTTTAAGTACTCGATTCCCAATTTGATGGCAGAGTGGCAAGGTAATGTGTACTTTGTGATACTGGTCCTGTGAGATAAGCTTTCCTTCAAGATTGTGGCATTTGGAGTTCGTGTAAAGCAGTTGGGAGGTAATTAAGTCACAGGGCAGCTTTTTTGTGCCAGGTAGAGGGCAGTGTGCATTCTTTTCACAATTCAGATACACCATCTTTGAAGGAGAGAATGAGCTTTCACCATAAGCCTAAGCCTTGGTCTTAGGCATTCTAGGCCCCAAGACCACCTGTCAAGAAACGCAAGTCTGTATCTGTGAATGTACTTATAAACGACCTAACTTCAGATATGGAGTTAGAGCAACCACAGTGACTTTAAACATTAAGTCCACTGACTGGGCCTAGGATTTGAGTTTAAGAGCATTGTATAGAATATTGGGCAACAGAGTATCACAATTTTTAAAAATTATCTAAATTCTTTTCATTTTACCCCCAATGAAATGGGCCTATGGGAGCAGCACACTTTTATGTAAAACACAACTGTATAAGTTCTGGTTAAGACATCACCTAAAAGATTGCAAAAATAGATAGATAGATAGATAGATAGATAGATAGATAGATAGATAGAGAGATAGAGAGATAGACAGACAGATATTCAGACAGATAGATAGAACTACTACACTGAAGCCACTCATGGACTTTTCAGAGCTTATAAAAGACCCAGAATACCAGGCCGCTCTTCTGAGGGCTTATGATTCAGAGTCTGAGACTGACTCCTGATTCTGTTTGTTAAAATTCTTCCCATTATTTCTGATGTATATGTAGCTTTTTACAAACCTTGACCTAAGCCATGTTATTGGAAAACAAAATTGAGAAATGTCTTTCTTTACTCATTTATTTTAATACAACATCCCCTTGTATCACAGGCTAGCCTCAAACTCACTTTGTAGCCAAGAAGGAACTTAATTTATGATCCTCCTGCATCACCTCCTACGTGCTGAGATTGCAGGTATGTGCTACCGTAAAAGCTTGCTAGGGCAGCAGATTGAGTTGAGACTAGTGCTGCATGCGTGTTAAGCAAACATTCTACCACTGAACCACATTCCTAACCTCCAAAATATTTGCATGCAGAACAAATTTTTAGCACATAAGGAACCTGTACAATGGAAGGAAACACTTTAAGCAGGCAAGGCTTCAGCACCATTTTCAGATGAGGGCACATGCCTTTAAGTACTCCCTCTGCTATGCCTTCGACTTACTGGTCTGCTCACCGCTCTCTATTATCAAAGGCAGCCTCTCTTAAGGCCAGCCAACATATTTTCTGGCCGGCATCCACAATCTATACAGAGCCATTCCAGACAGTTCAAGTTGATTCTGGCCTCTGACCTGATGTGCAATCTCAACGTTCCTAAAATTTCTGAAAAATCTGTGTCCTGTTGCCTCACAAGGCCCTTTAGGACATCCATTCTGGCCTTGGTTACTATAGCAGCTAATAACTTTGCAGTTCCTCTAATTAATTCTGAAGCACAGGCCTGGGATTTGCCTAGTGTGGCTGAGCTGGTAAGTTGTGCTTAACGTGTTCTCCTCTGTGATAGACTCAGTAATGAAGCTGTGAACGCAAGGCAACCTAACCTACATTTGCTACCCACAGGGCCAGTGTGTTGGGGAAACGGAAAAGATTAGGACAAAGATTATAACCACAAAGACAGCTTCTCAACATATCACTTCCTCTCGGCCCAAATAATAACCCTATTGATCCTTTCAAGAATCGCAAGGCAAAATAACTTTTCAATGTCACAAAGGTTGAAACCAGACGTGTGACGTGACCGCACACTGATTCGTGCCCCCAACTCCAGATCCCAATCCTCCGCACATTTTCTTTACCGAAATTTCAGAGGGTTGTGCTGCTTTTGCAACAAACAGGGTCTCACGCCTTTTCATATTGTCGTGGTTTACCAGGTCTTTCGAGCCAGGAGATCGGCTGTGTGAGCAGTGGGGTGCCTCACCAACGCTGCTACACACCTCTGCATCCACACTGTAGCTGATCAAGTCGCAGAGAGGTACAGGTTCACTTCAGTGCTTCATGGCAATGACTTTGGCCCCGCCACTCCAGCTCTGAAATAATCCTTTAATTAAACTTGAGCACAGACATGTCGTTTCTCTTTACATTCCCAGGAAAGGTCTTGGTCTTCAGTTTACTGTAAACAGTATTCGTAGTTCCCAGCATGCTCAAAAGAATGGACAAATGTTGCCTGCTTCCAGCATCCCTAAAAAACAAGAAAGGAATGGCAGAGTGCTATACTTCACCTGGGGTGGGGCCGCCCCCTAAAGGGGATTTATGGGATGTACAGGCTGTTTTTTGAAAACCACTGCGATATTACTAGCATTTAATAGTGACAGTGGGTAGGTTGTATTGATGGAGTACACACGGTTCATAACACATTTATTCTCCTATGCCAAACTGAACAATTAGTACACATTAGATATGTAAATATTTGGACCTAGAGTCAGAGAACAGTTTACATTTCAAAATAAAGTGCTGTTTTGCAATTTAAAAAACTATAAACCAAATTCCAAGGATACAGCAACAAGGGTTTTGTTTTTTGTTTTGTTTCATTGTGAGGTGTTTGTTGTTGTTGCTGTTGTTGTTGTTGTTCTTTTTTGTTACTGTTGTTTGGTTTCCTTTTGTTTTCTATTTCTTTATTTTTATTTTGTTTATTTTTTGTTTGCTTTGATTTTTTTCATTTGTTTTGTTTTTCTGTATAGCCTTGGCTATCCTGCATATCTCTCTGTAGACCAGGTTGGCTTTGAACTCACAGCGATCTGGTTGCCTCTGCATCCTGAGTACTGGGATTAAAGGTGTACACCACCACGTCTACCTGACTTCTTTTGTTTGTTTGTTTGAGTTATTCTGATTTGCTGGAAACCTTGGCAGGAACTTGTTGCTAATTCAGAATAGGACACTTACGAGCACTGAAGTAGCTTTATCAGTCTTGCTTTTTGAGGTGCTATTTGCCATAACTGTATGTATGGGCTTTAGTCATCTAATGCCTTCTCTAAACTGTATAAAGGAAAATGTCAGCCAGGCAGTGGTGGTGCATGCCTTTAATCCCAGCACTTGGGAGGTAGAAACAGATGGATTTCTGTGTTCGAGGTCAACCTGGTCTACAGAGTGAGTTCCAGGAGAGCCAGGGCTACACAGAGAAACCCTGTCTCGAAAAAACCTTAAAAAAAAAAAAAAAGGAAGATGTCTATGCATTGTCATATTAAAACACTATAATATATGGCTTCTCTATTCTGTGATGATTTAAATGCAGTGTTCCCCATACTCTAGGGCATTTGAGTACTTGGCCCTCACTTAGTGACACCCTTTGAGAAGGCTTGGGAGGTACTTTTCCTGGAAAAAGTATGTCATGAGGGGATGTGGTCCCCAGGGTTCCCCAGCCTAGAAGTATTATAGAGGCCATGAAACTCTGATTCAAGAGTTCAGACTGCATCACAAGTTGGCTGCAGGACTTGACAGCAGCAAGCAGCATCCACATGGAACTGATTTTACATGCATATCTCTCTCTCTCTCTCTCTCTCTCTCTCTCTCTCTCTCTCTCTCTCACACACACACACACACACACACACACACACACACACACACACACACACACACACACACACACACACACACACACACACACACACACACACACACTTTCAGAGAGTAATTGAATCCAGGAATATGTAGTAGTAGTATCGGAGGCGCTGGGGCCATGGAGCTCTCTCCCAGGCTTTCAAAGAGTAACTGAACACAGGCAATGATGATAGAGTGGAAGACCTGGCTATTTGAAGCTGTGAAGATAAAGCCCAAGTTGCAGTAGAAACTCCAAGATATTGTAGTTACTAGGGCCATATGAAGATCATCAAGAAAACAAGCAGTCGTGCATTAGAACTGATCCAACATAGGGTCTGTCTATGCTGCTTACAGAAAAGCTTAATGGATGGATCTACAGGAGCCCTTTGGAGGCCTGTATGATTCATCATGACAGTCATGGACCTGCAGGATTCAAGGTTTGCCTGCTGAGTTTGGATCTAGCTTTCATCTGATTATTATTTGCTGTGGCCCCATTATTCACACTCCAAATGTAAATGTTTGTTTGCCATGTGCCATTTTATATTGAAATGAATATAAAATTTTATATATTGAATATAAGTTGTTTTTAAATTTTAGAGAAACTCAGTTAAGAGATTCCACTAAGGAGATGGCTCAATTGTTAAGAGCATTTGTTCTTGCCTAAGAGCCAGGTTTGGTTTCCAGCACCAAGATATTGGCTCACAACTACTCGTTACTCCATTTCCAAGAAATCCATCACCCTCTTCTGATTTCCATGGGCACTAGACACACAGATGTTGCACATCCATACATGCAGACAGAACATTCATACATATAACAGAGGAATAAATCTTAGAGATCATCTTATGTCTCAGATGAAAACTAGACTTTGATTAATTTTTGCATTTATTTCCTTTTACTGAGAATAGATTTTTTTCTCATCTAATATATCCTAATATATCCTTTCTCCCTACTCCTCCAAGTACCTCCTCCTACCCCTCCAATATAATCCATTCCCTTTCAATCTCTCACCAGAAAACATAAAGGCTTTTAAGATATAAGGAAACACAACAAAACAAAATATAACAAGATGAATCAGAAACTATCACATTGAACCTGGTCAAGGCAAACAAACAAAAGGAAAAGAGTCCCAAGAGAAGGTATAAGAAACAGAGACCCACTCAGTCACACATTCAGGAGTCCCAAAAAATTTCTAAACTAAAAGCTATAATATATATGCAGAAGGCCAGGTGTGGACCTGTTTAGGCAGTATGACTGCTGCTTCAGTGTCTGAGTTCATGTGAGCTTTGTTCAGTTGACTTAGAGGGCCTTGCTCTCCTGGTGTCCTCCATCCCCTCTGGCTCTTACATTCTTTCTCATTCATCTTCTGAAGGGTTCCCTGAGACTGAAGGGCAGGAATTTGATGAAGACATCCCATTTATAGCTGTATGTTCCAAGGTTTCTGTCTCTCTGTGTGTCTGGCTGTGTATCTCTCCATTTGTTCCCCTATCTGCTGTAAGATGAAGCTCATCTGATCATGGTTCGATGAAGCACTGGTCTATGAATATAGAAGAATACCATTTGAAGTCATTTTTTAAAGTACCTTTTTTAAAGACCAGATGTATTTGTGTCTGTGGGTAATCTACTCTCTGGCTCTTCATCAGTCAAGCAGTGTCAGACATGAGTTCCATCTTCAGAAATGGGCCTTACCTCAAATAAGACATTGGTTGGTTACTCCTACAAGCTTCATGCCACCATTGCCCTAACAGTTTGTAGGAAGGGCAGCTGTGTCAATGAAAGGTTGTGATGCTGGGTTTGTATTTGTGTTTCTCTTTTGGTTATGGGCAGAGTACCTTCCCATACAAAAGACACTAGAACATAGGGGTGAAGATTCTATTGTGGGCTCCAGCTTGATCTCTCCATGTTCAGTAACTTGTGTGCATGTGGTTTTTAGCAATGAGCTTTGTAGACAGTTTGTGGAAAGCAACCTATTGTCCTGCCAACAGCCTGAGTTGCTTGGGAATTTCAATTTGACCCCTTTGGTCAAAACTCAATTGGATATAACCTGGTCTGGGTACTGAAAGCTTTGTTTGGTGACCATAAATGACCAGGTAGGAGTCTATCTACTTCATTACTTCAAGACTTCATTAAAATTGTCTTATAAATTTTAGGAAGTTTCCACTGTGTAATACTATCCTGTAAATGTCCCTCAATTCTAGACACCTCTCTCCATATTTCCTCCCTTGAACCTATTTCTTCTCCCCTTCTCTTACTGACCCTATCATCCCATACCCACCCCCATGCTTCTGTCCACCCATAAATTCCCCATCTAGGAAGACACATTTGTCTCCCCTAATCCCTTCCTCTACATTAACCTCTCTGATTCTACAGATTGTAGATTGACTATCATTCATTTAACAGCTAATAACCACATGTAAGTAGAAATTGAGACTTTTAAATAATGTTGAAAATATTAAAGTGAGACTATGGGGACTTTTGACATGATGAGATAAGGAGGGGAGAGCTGTGGCTTAAAAGTGACACATTTGGGGTATCATGTTGACAAGAGGTAGATTTGTGATGAGTAGTATTACCAAACTCAGATCTTGGATCACCAAAGAGACACGTCTCTGGGAATGTCTGATGTCTATGAGAGATTATCTAGATTAAGTTAATTGAGGTGTGAAGACCCATTCTAAATGTAGGCAGCTCAACTCCATGAGCTGAGATCTTCGACGTAAGAATGAAGAAGTAAGGCAAGTGCTAATAATCACGTCTCTCTGCTTCTTGTTGTAGGCACAATCTGTCCATCAGACTCATGCATCTGATTGGGCCTTGCCTGCTGTTATGGAATCTACCTGCACATTATAAGCTGAAATTAACCTTTATTCCTTGAGCTATTTTGTTAGACACTTGCCAAAGCAACTAATACATGTCAGAGGAGGAGTATACAAAGGACAGTTTAATTTGATCAGTTTAAGCTGTATGCACATGTAGAAATATTGCACGAAATTCCATTAATGTATGCAAATTGATTTTAAAACATGAAAATGATAATTTTATTAGGTCACGTGTTATGATGTGTTTGGTGATACTGAGTTGATTATATTATTAAAATTAATTTTATGTTTCTCATATTTTAGCGTATTTTGTTTTTTCCTTATGTGGTTATGGATCATGTTATATTTCCACTGACTAGACCTAACATAGAGGCCATTACTGTTGTTTGATTTTTCTTCTGAAAACATAAGCCTATAAGAACTTGAAACACTGAGTGGTCTCTGTGTAAACTGGCCATCGGATCGGACTTCTGGTAGCAACATGAGAAAACATGGAGAGCACCTGTGGATATTCAGGATGCGCTTCTGCACATCTCGTCATGTCTGGGTGACTCAGAGTGTGGGAACCATGTGCTCTTCATTATTTATAGCCATTGCTTCTGTCCCATATGTTTCTCACAACTGCTTCTACATAGGTACAGCAGGTACATTCTGGAGCAGAGCTGTATTTAAATACACATGTAGGGAGAAATCAAAATATTTAATATGTTACCCAAGTGCAGTGTTTATATTTACTGATTAGTGAAGAAGAAAACACATAGGCTGGTGGGTTTACCAAAACCCAGTTGAGACAAAGTAGCACAACATATATGGGAAAGATTAGGAATAGTTTAACCTCATCTGAGGTGGCAAACTAAGTCGGCTACTTTTCAAAATTAATCTTCCTCATAAGTAAACCTTCAAATTCTGCACTGTGATTCAATGTAGAGGGGACAAAGCAGAGAGAAAGTGAATTCACTGAGGTTGCATAGAGATCAGCAGCAATAATTTTACCTCATACTTCTCAAGTGATCAAAATGTCAAGAAGCGGGAAGAGGGGAGGATAAGAAACAAAGCATTTGTGTCACTGTTACAGTGGCACTGAAGACCCATTAAGGAAAGCTATTTCCTCCTGGCCAGATGAAATGTTCATATCTGGTTGTCTATAAAATAACAGACTCTGTTCATCTAAGTTATAAACATAACTTTGTGTGTTTGCATTATGTCTTGCATGACTCAAATGTAATTATACCTTCTGGTGTTTTTGTATCAAACCCTCTTAACTCAGCCTGAGGTGTCCCTTAAACCATAGACTGAATTCAGTTTTATCAAAAAACACTCCAGGTTATGTGTCTTTGTGTGAAAAGGTTTCTGGGGATGCATTAGAGGAATGCAGTCAGAGAAAGAGATGAATAAGGTCAATTATTCTATAAGCACCTGAATGTGGACCAACAGCACATACCTAAGACTCTGCACTATGCACACCTGTGCACACTTGTAACCTTAGGGCTAGGAGCAACATAGAGGCAGGAAGATCAGTGGTACTAGTCTAACCAAAAGACAACCTCACATCCAAATGCTTGAGAAGTATTTGGGTGTCTTTATATTACCGATTTCTAAATTGATATCATGAAGCCAAAAGACACATGGTGACTGATTGCACTGGTTTTACATTTCAACACATGGTTTATGGTCCTCAGCATGACATGCCTCGGTTCTGTGAGTGCTAGAGAAGTATGAATCTGTCAACTTGGGATAGAATCCTCTAAAAAGGCAAAAACTGAGGATTTTAATCATTTCTCATATCTTCTACTTTGCCTATTCTCTGTTTCCTTGTTCTTAAATATAGAGTTGCTACATTTCCACATTTTTCAGTTCTCTCTAGTGTTCCCCTCTCCGCACACATGCAGAGTTACTTGCAATAAGAATTATCATATTAGATTCAAAACAGAAGACCCAATTATATGCTATTTATAAAAGATCAAGCTTTAAGAATGTGGTCATAAAGGGGGAGGGGAAGAAAGCTAGAATGACTGTGTCATTATCACAAGAAATTGATTTCAGGAGGAGAATTGTTATAGGGGACAAAAAAAGACATTACAGAAGTCATAACATGAGTTAGAAAATATCTTAAGTGGAAGGAAAATTAAAATATCATGTGGAAATTTGTGGATTGCAACTAAATCAATGCTTAGAAGAAAATTTACAGCAATTAATTTTATATAAAGAGGGTATAACTTACATCATTTGATTCTTTACTTTGAGAAGATAAATAAAATTAGGAGAGAATGACATCTAAAGCAACTGGAAAAAAGGAAATAATAAACAAGGAAACATAATTTAAATTGGCAAAATTCACACATGCACACACACACACACACACACACACACACACACACACACACCTCCACCACCAGCACCAGCACCACTACAAACAACAACATTGAGTTCTATTCATAGTCCTCCAAATACCACATGTCCCCCATGAATCTTCCCTCAGAACATTCCTCTGTCTCAGCTGACATCACTCTGCCGATCAACCTGAATCTGAGGAAGCAGCAAAAACTCTGCAGAATACCACCAGGACCTATTGATGCATTTCTCCCTATAGAGTCCTGACAAATTCAGCTCAACTATACTTTTTAACGTGGGCCAATACATGCCTGTTGTTAACAAAGAATCCGTCAACACATGTCCTTTCACATGCTTGCCTTAGCAGAACATCCTTTCTCCTGTGTTTGCTTCAGTGAAACATTTCTTCACAAGTCTGCCTAATCCTTTCACATGTATCCACTTCAGGAACATTCCTTCATGTGTTAGAACCAGCAAAACACCATCTAACACAACTGACTCTCCAAAGAACCAGTAAGTTTCCACTTCAGATCTCTCTCTCTCTCTCTCTCTCTCTCTCTCTCTCTCTCTCTCTCTCTCTCTCTCTCTCTCTCTCTTCCTCCCGCCCTCTGTCTTTCTCTTCCTCTCTCTCTCTCTGTCACACACATACACACAAGTAGAAAGGAACTACTGGAAAAATAAAACTGTCAAAATGAACAATGAATCCCATTACTATATATAATTAACATATGCTCATAAAGGTTTTAGAATACTCTTATCCATTTTAAGACGCAATTCACAAGTATTAACCACTTAATCAATGCTGCATAACCATGACACTATTCACTTCTAATACTTCCTACCACCCCACCCCTGAAAACCACCAGTCTATATACATTCTTTGTATATGATGATGGCTTAAACAAAAGTTATGAATTCAGATTACAGTTCATGAACAGTAACCATGGCAATTCACTCATTTTTTGGATGATTCTCCATTAGGTTTGTTTGCCATGGCACGGCTGGTGAATAATTTCTCTATATATGCTTTGATGAGTTAGGTAGCAAAATGTTTCTGAATTTGAGAAATGTGATTTTCTTTTTTTAAGATTTATTTTTTATTAGATGTTTTCTTATTTACAATATCTCCTTTCTCAGGTTCCCCTAAAAAAAAAAAAAAAAAAACTAAAACAATCCCCTGTTCCCTCTGCCCTCCCCCTGCTCACCATCCTACCCCTCCTGCTTACTGGCCCTGGCATTCCCCTACACTGGGGGCATAGAACCTTCATAGGGCCAAGGTCCTCTCCTCCCATTGATGACCAGCTTGGCCATCCTCTGCTATACGCATGCTGCTGGAGCCATGAGTCCCTCCCATGTATATTCTTTGGTTGGAGTTTTAGTCCCTGGGAGCTCTGAGGGTACTAGTTAGTTCATATTGTTGTTCTTCCTAAGGGGCTGCAAACCCTTTAGCTCCTTGGGTCCTTTCTCTAGCTCCTTCATTTGGGGACCCTATGCTCAGTTCAATGGAAGGCTGTGAGCCTCTACTTCTGTATTAGTCGGGTACTGTCAGAGCCTCTCAGGAGACAGCTATCTCATATTTTATATGTGTGAGTACACTGTAGCTATCTTCTGATACACCAGAAGAGTGCATCTGAACGCATTACAGATGGTTGTGAGCCACCAAGTAGTTGCTGGGAATTGAACTCAGGACCTCTAGAAGAGCAATCAGTGCTCTTAACCACTGAGCCATCTCTCCAGCTCCAAGAAATGTGATTTTCATGGATCTACCCTACAGCTTGGGAGAGGCCATCCAGAACACAGTTATTTATTAGGCTGGCCTAGGGAAAGGCCATCCACAACACAATAGTCTGTAAGTACATCATCCTGTTAAAGGATCTTGCTATGTACTTTCAACTGCTAAGCGACGGTCCATGTGGAGTGTGTCCCGACATGCCCATAGAGTGTAACAATGTTTGAAGTATACCGAGCTGCTAACTCATCTTGCTAAAGCATGCTGTTGTTTGCATTGCTGGCACTATATACTTATACAAAATTGAAATTCACAGTAGAAAGGGACTTGAGAGAGCTTTGATCTGCCACCATTATTTCAGGGAAACTGTCCAAGATGGCAGTGGAGACACCTTTCTACTACCAAATAACACAGAGCTACTGCTCCCAAAGAGCTCAAATGGCCCCACAGACCATCCGTTATCTTTCCCAAAGGATAGGTTCTTGTCAGCTACCGAAGAGAACTGTTGTAGCAGAAGGAGAATCTTCTTCACTAAAACTCTTTCTTCTTAAGCTCTTTATCAGAGCTGAGGATTTTTTTCAACCTGGCTCCAGACTTAAATGTTCTAGATATTGTGGATCAGATAATCTCTACCACATCTATAGTATTTAGCTTAGCCATTGATGTGATCAAATCAGCCACGGATGATGTAAAAACGGATGTAGTAGGAGTCTGATTACAATAAAGCTGGATTTACATCACTGCTAAACTTTATGAAAGCAGAACATAGGTAAGATTGACTACACACTTATCAATACACACGTATGAATACTTAGGCAAATTTGAAGTGGGTTAACAATACATGTCTTTTCATTAAAACTCATCCTTTGGAGGCGAGAAAGATGGTTCAGATGTTGAGAGGCCTTCCTGCTCTTGAAGAGGACCTGCATTCAATTCCCAGCACCCAGGTCAGGCAGTTCACAGCTACCTATAACTAACACCAGCTCCAGAGAACCTGGTGAATCTGGTCTCTCTGGGCAAGAGTCCTTATGTGAACATATGCACACAGAGATATACATGCACACAGGTAATTAAAAATAAAATCAGTCTTTATAAAATTAGAAGTGGCCTAATATCAGAATGTATCTGTGTCTGTGTGAAGTGACATATGAAGCCTAGTATAGTCCAGTTGACTACTCCTTTCCTTTCTCCACACTCTCCTGCAGCCCCTTCATCTCTCTTCCAAAGCATTAGGATTTTATCAGTAATTAAAGCCTTGGATACAGAGATGTTTACCCACGATGGACAAACTTCAGCCACTAAGAAGAGGCCA
The DNA here is from genome assembly GCA_019843815.1 of Montemys delectorum. NCBI lineage: Eukaryota > Metazoa > Chordata > Mammalia > Rodentia > Muridae > Montemys > Montemys delectorum. The sequence continues at coordinate 2,422 of JADRCD010198944.1, read as the reverse complement.
TGGATGGTAAAAGTCTCCCTGTCCCAGTGATGATTCTTCCATTTTTAGTTTTGTATTATCATAATACAATGATGAGTTCTATCATGGCATCTTTATATATTTATAAATTTTCAATGTATTTAACTCCCCCAAACTTTTACCTTCCCCTATCTTGCTCCTGATGTAACCCTTCCTCTCCCTAGCCAGCCCCCTTCCAGTGTCACTCATTCTCATTTGTGATTTGTCTTTATTCTTTTGTACACACTGAGTTTAATTTAGGTTACATTTAGGAGCACAGATGAAGGATTATCCAAGGATCACTAGCTCTGACCAATGGATATACCATGGAAGAAAATGTTTCTCCTCCCTCTTCACAATCACTAACTGTCCTTCTATTCTCAGAAAAGAATAGGACCTCATGATCTCCGTAGTCAGTCAAGAAATGTTGACAGGCCCAGTCTTGCTCAGCATCTGTGAGTGCTATCATAGCTTTGTAGAGTTTAGAAATTCAACCGCCAAGTCATACTTGAGATGCAGTGTCCACCACACTGTGCCTCCTCCAGTTCTGGCATGCTTTAATACCATCTTTTAAGGTATTACTTGAATTTTTGAGGAGGTGTTATAAACAATTTCAGGCTCAGCTTTTGTCAGTCCTTGTCTTAGTTTCTTTTAAATCACTGTGATAAAATACCATGACCAAGGCAACTTGTAGAAAAAACTGTTTACTGAAGGCTAAGAGCTCAGAGGCTGAGCCCATCATCCTCAGGGCCAGTAGCATGACAGCAGACAGTAGGTGAGAGTTGATTCGTTGAGATAATAACTATAAGGCAGAGAGAGAGACAGAGGAGAGAGAGACAGAGAGAGAGTCAGACAGACACAGAGAGACAAGAGAGACAGAGAGAATGAACTAAGAAGGGCATGGGCTTTTGAAGCCTCAAATCTCACCCTTTCTCCAACAAGACTAACCCTCCTAATCCTTCCCAGATTATTCCCCCTGCTGGAGACTAAGTATTCAAACACAAAAGCTTATGGGGAACTATTCCCATGCAAACCACCACAAGCATTCTGAGCACTTTGCTGAGCTGTGAGTCTCTGCAGGAGCTACTGCCCATGACAGAAGGGGGATTCTCTAAACCAAGGCTAACAGAACAAAGAGAGGCATGTTCCATGGGAATAAACAAAAACAGCGAGAAGGCAATTAGATACAAATAGCATATCCAGATAACAGAATAACAGCAGTAGCTTTCCCATGAGGACCTATGAGGAATGACCTCCCCAGCTATTTGCAGAGATTATTCTGAGATTGAGCTAGAGCTGCCCGGTGTGTAGCCTGTGTGTTGGATACCATGGATCTGCATGTTTTCCTTTTCCTGTCTCACATTCACCCCTGTGCTCCCAGGAGTTACTTTACAAATCAGCTCCTTGCATTTGTACTCTGGTATCAAACATTGTTTTCAAGGAAGCCCAAATCACAGCGGCTAGATTCGGATTTTCTGCTGCCACTGCAAAACAAAAGGATCAAGAACATCTGAGAATGCAGGTGCCCCTGTGTGGGAGAAAGAAAGGAGATTATGACATTGGGTAAAAAGCACAAAACTCTCTGTAACACACATTGTGAGGTGGTTAATGCCATTTAGTCAAAAACAAAAATAAAGATGTCTGGATGATCTGCCTGGAGGTGGGAGATCCATTCCCCCTCCTCCATCACTGCTCCATGTGCGCCCCTCCCAAGCTGCCCTCTCAGTTGAAGAGGACCGACTGTCACTGCATACAGGAGGACTGCTCTTCACTCAAGAGTACACAAGTAGCTGCGGTCCCCTGCTAGAACCTCCAGACAAGTTCTCAAAAACAAAAACTAAAAACCCAGATCCAATTCACAATTTTTCAAGGATTGTCCAAATACATATTGGTGAAATATGTGGACAATCACCTTCTCCATAAATGTTCTTTTTTTTCAATTCTAATAATTTATTGGTTTGTTTCTTATATAGTAAATGTATGTTACCTCTTACTTTTAAAATATATAGTTTTTTATTGTTTGGAATTTAATACAAATATATATTTTAGTATCTATGATAGCTGATCTTAGTTGTTCAACTTGATCATATATGCAATCAACTAAAACCCAGGCATTTGAGCATACCTGCACAGGTCTGGGAATACCTGCACGAAGTTGGACACACTTGCTCGGGGCTGGGCACACCTGCACGAGGCTGAGCACACTGCACAGGGCTGGCCATGCCTGCACGGGGCTGGGCACACCTGCACGGGGCTGGGCACACATGCACAAGGCTGGGTACACCTACTGTAGTGGCTATTCCTGGTTGTCAACTTGACTACATCTGAAATGAATTACAATCCAGAATTAGAAGGCTCACCTGTGGCCCTAATCTGGAGGTTGAGAGATACAAGTTTCTGACCTGAATCTTGGCATGGAGACCTT
>JADRCD010198942.1:0-13255 GCA_019843815.1 Montemys delectorum | reverse complement strand
TTTCCAGCCTTTTATTCTGAAGTAGTGTCTGTCTTTGTCACTGAGGTTGGTTTCCTGTATGCAGTAAAATGTTGGGTCCTGTTTACGTACCCAATCTGATATTCTATGTCTTTTTATTGGTGAATTGAGTTCATTGATGTTAATAGATATTAAGGAAAAGTAATTGTTGCTTCCTGTTAGTTTTATAGTTAGAGCTGGCATTCCATTCATGTCTCTATCTTCTTTTAGTTTTGTTGGAAGATTACATTTTTGCTTTTTCAGGGATGTAGTTCCCTCCTTGTGTTGGAGTTTTCCATTTATTACCCTTTGAAGGGCTGGATTTGTGGAGACATATTGTGTGAATTTGGTTTTGTCATGGAATACTTTGGTTTCTCCATCTATGGTGATTGAGAGTTTTGCTGGGTATAGTAGTCTAGGCTGGCATTTGTGTTCTCTTAGCTTCTGTATGACATCTGCCCAGGATCTTCTAGCTTTCATAGTCTCTGGCGAGAAGTCTGGTGCAATTCTGATAGGTCTGCCTTTATATGTTACTTGACCTTTTTCCCTTACTGCTGAGATCTTAATTTTTAAATCAGAAAGACCTCAGTTTTACTTCTAAATGATATTACCTATTAACTCTAAGACCGTGTGCCAGTATTTTTAATCCCCTCTGTACTTTAGTTTTACTTATCTATAAAATGCAGGTAGTAAAGGTTTTCCTCATGTGGTTATTAAAGATTAGAGATAGAAGTAGTCACTATCTGTAAAGCACTTATTGTACAAGCATATGGACCTTAATTCACATCCTCAACACCCACATAAAACCAAGGACCTTCAGGGTAAGCCTGTTATCCCAGTGCTGAACATACATGTCAGGATTCCTGTGGCTTGTTGGCCAGTGCTTCTGTCCACTTACTGAGCTCTCTAGGTTTTCTGAGAAACACTGACATCTAAATAGAGTAGAAAAGGTTACATACGTGTGTGTGTGTGTGTGTGTGTGTGTGTATGTGTGTGTAAATATATATATATTTATAAATATAAATTTAGAATAAAAACTTACTTTATACCCCCAAATCTACTATAAACTGTTCACTACATATAAAACTACAAAAATTATATCTAACAAGATATTTGAAACATGGATCACTATCAGCATGTTTAAAGCCGGTAGTATGGACCCGTATCTTCAAACCTTAATCATTTCTTTTTGGAGACAATATGTCTTTTTTTGTAGTGTTCTGATCTACTATGCAACTATATTTACTGATACTCTCATGCACACCAGCATATCTTGCTCCTGTCTAACAGTACCTAGAGTCTATATAGCAGTCTTTTCTTTCCCCCCTACACCTGTCCCAGATATAGTCCTACTTTCAACTACTGAGGTCACCCTCTTTAATTTTTCTCATGTGAGTTGGGTTATGTGTCATTGGTCTGTCTCTGCCTAGCTTATTTCACTTAACATGATGATTTCTAGATAATATTATTATCTAGAAATATAGTAGGACCATCAAAGGCAGCCCGTTTGAACACAGGCTTGAAACCCCAGTGATCCTGTAGAGATAGTAGGCGTTTTGCTATGCTCACAGACACTAGACTCCTGACACAAGGCCGCAGCCCTCCATAGATTTTGGCCATAAGTCACGTAAAGGCAACACCCCAAGTCCCTCCACAGGTAGAGGATTTGACCACAGGTCACATAGCCTTAAGACAGATCTCCATTTTAATGAGGTACCTGAAGGCCTGGAGGCCTAGCCAATAAGCTCCCCTTCCCAGACACTCCTCCCTGCAAAAGGTATTTAACCTCAGGCCCAACTCTGAGAAGTGGGGTATGGTTTTACTCATCACCTTCTCTACAATGACAATAAATGCCTTAAAAACATGGACTGTCTCTTTTCCTAGGGATCTACGGTAGAGAGCAATGGAACAGGCCTTCACCTAAGAGCTGGCTAATCTCCAGCAGGAGGCCTCTGAGCACTCCCAGCCATGGCCCCCACCAAGACAAGCCAGTAGCTGAACAAGCCAAGGACTCTCATCCTCATGTGGGACCAAGCTGGAGCTTTCCCCTCTTTTCCCCTGGGCTCCTGGGCCCCTAGGCCCCCACCCTGTTCTCAGCTCTTCCTTGGCTCCCAGCTGAGCCTGGTTGCCCAAGAGCTTGAGAACCAGAGGGCCCCTGCCTCCCTGCAGGCCCGGGGACTCTCAGCAGTCCCTGGGGGACCTCAGACTGCACTTCCCCATCCCTGGGGCAGTATTCTGTGACTTCCCATAGCCCAACACCAAATGAGTGCAGGAGTAGGGTAAGCATAGTCAAACTCCAGTGCCCTGCCTCCCTGAGCGCCCTGTGGCGGAACAGACACGGGAGGTCCCAAACCCTACAAATAGCCAGTTTACACTTTTTTAATGGTTGAATAGTTAGTTGTCTAGGGCATAATCTGCCTCATTTGTTTTAATTCATTCATCATAGAAAGATATGTAGGTTATTTCCTATTCTCACAAATTGTAAATAGTGCAATAATCTAGAAATGAAGATTGTTTCAATTCTTCTAGATATACGCTCAGTAACTATATTCCTGGATCACATAGCTCTACGTTTAATTCTTGAGATACCCTCAAATTGTTTTCCACTATAGCTGTACTAATTTATAACATGAGCCACAGGGCACAGAGTTCCTTCTGTTATGTGTTTCTGTCCTTTGGATTTCTTCATAACAGGATAAAGTGACAGCTCATTGTGGTTTTAATTTGGATTTTCCTGAATTTGTTGAGCATGTTTCCATACACCTGTTAGTCATAAGTATGCCTGCCTTTTACAAATATCTGTTTAGATCTACTATCCAGGTTTTAATCACATTATTTCTTCTTTTACTGTTAGCATTTCAGAGTCTCTCACATGCACTGGATATGCAATTTGTAAATAGTCTCTTCTGTTATTTAGCTTACCTCTTCATTAAAATGGATATTTCCTTTGCAGAGGAGGAAGATTTTGATGTAATCCTATCTTTTCATTTTCTTTATGTGTTTAGGGTCTTCTTTAAATATTTATTATTTATTAAAATTCTTTAGACCACCCCCATGTATTTTCCCACTCATTTCCTAGTTTCATGTCTTAAGTTCAATGTCTTGAAGAAGTTTTCATCAAATCCTGTTCTGTTAAGGAATAGGAGTCCATCCATTCACTGTGCTGCACATGAATACTCAGTTCTACCAGCATTTATTGAAAATACCATCGTTTCTCTAGCACACACATTCTTAGTTTCTGTGTTGATAATCAGCAGGCTGGAGAGACATGCTTTGACTTCAAGGCTTCTTTATTTGCCATTGACCACTGCCTGTTCTGTTAAAATCATGCTATCTTAATAACAAGAGCCTTCCCATACCTCTTCACCAGATACTACTGAACTTTTTTCAGTTTGTGCTATGTGTAAAATATTTGAATTTAGAGAGTTACTACATTTTTGCTTATTATCTTATGGTTCTGTATTTTAGGACTACATATTCTAATGCTACATAGATGCCATGAATATATATATATATGTATATATGTATATATATATATACATATGTATATGACTATATACACATGTATATAGTCATATACATATGCATAAACATTATATATAATATATATATCACACATATACACATACATATATATAAGAGGATTGCCCTAAAGTTGATTTCTTTGGACAGCTTATTCTTTTAATATTGATTCTTCTAATTTATGAAATAGAGCACAGGATACCATTCCACTGCCTGTGTGAGTGCATGTATGTGTATAAATATTGGTGTTGCATGGTAATACATACGTGTATATGTCTCTGTATAAATGTGCATGCATATGAGTATGTGTATATGTGTGTTTGCTTTCATTTCTCTTATCAGTGTTCTTCATTTCCATTTATTTATTTCTAGGATTTTTATGATTGTTATTGTGAATGGCTTCTTTCTTGACTTCTCTTTTATATAACATACTATTGGCATGAGAAAATACTCCAGGTTTTTTATATTGTTTAATCCCTGAAACATTGCTGATCTTGCTTATTAGTTCTAGCATAATTTTTTCTGCAATAAGTTCATGGCTTAGTCTCTAAACATACTCTGTACATGTAAGAAGTAACAATACAGCTGTCTTTCTTAACAGAAACAACTATAGAAACACTAATTTTCATCAGAGAGAAAAGAGACAGAAAAAGTATTAACAGATTCTACTCCATCCATAGGAAACCAGTTTCCCACTGTGAGACAAACATTAGATTGGTTTTCTTTAAAGTTTTTACATAAAATGCAAAAAACAGTCATATTACCATTGAGTATTTCTTTTTCCATTGTTATCCTTTCTTCCCATTTCTTTGTTAACATTTACACAGGAAGAAAAAAAAAGGTATATTCTTAAATTGCCTTTAATACTTCATCAGCCACATTTACTCTATCCCTAAGATATGTACTCAAGAATTGTTTTGACATTTTTATCAAAAAAGACATGCATGAGGGCTGGAGAGATGACTCAGTGGTTAAGAGCACTATTTGCTCTTCCAGAGGTTCTGAGTTCAATTCCCAGCAACCACATGGTGGCTCACAACCATTTGTAATTGAATCCAATGCCCTCTCTAGTGTGTCAGTGACAGGATGTTCATATACATTAAATAAATAAATCCATTTTAAAAATGTAGCATACATAAAAATATCTTATATCTTATATATAATCTTATTTTTCTGTTTACTTATTTAGGACAAATTTAATTATCTAATAAATAATTTGGAAATTTGAAAACATTTTATGGGTATTCTGAAGCTTTTAAGTATTTAGGTGGTACTGGGGGGCAAAACCCAGGACTTTCTGCACATTCTACCACATATTACATTTCTGAGACCCCACTTTGACAATAATATACAGTGGAGAGAGAAGACAGTTTCAAAGAAGGTTAAATATATCATACCTATTGGTTTGGGCCATTGTTCTGCAAACCAGTGTATCTTGAGTTGATGATGCTGTCTTATTTTAAGTAATATAAGCCTTCTTCTAGGGAAATGTTGTTTATCAGATCCTTCTGGATGACGAAAATGTCATTGCAATTGCTCTCCAAAATAACAACCATAGCCACATGTTTGTATTGATCACACTGCATAGACTGCAGTGATTTGGATGCAAATGGACCCCAGAGGCTCATATGGAAGGATACTATTAAGAAGTGTGGCCTTATTAGGGTAGATATGGCTTTCTTGGAGGACATGTGTCACTGGGGGTGGGCTCTGATGTCTCTGATGCTCAAGCCATGCCCAGTGTCTAATTCTCTACCTGCCACCCGCTGATCTGAATGCAAAACTCTCAGCTACCTTCTCTACTATCATGTCTGACTGTGTTCAGCCCTATTTTAAAGATAACTGAGTAAATCTCTGAATTGTAATCCAGCAACAACTAAACATTTCCTTATAAGAGTTGCTGTAGTCAAGATGTTTCTTAACAGCGATAGTAACTCCAACTAAATCATACAACTACCATGACAGAAGCTGACAATCATTATTTCAATCAATCTTTAAAGAGGTCTGTATGGGGGGTCCCCAGTGAAAGAGCTAGAGACACAAAAAGTTGAAGGGCTTGCAGCTCCTTAGGATGAACAACAATATGAACTAATGAGAGCTCCTAGGGGCTAAACCACCAACCAAAGAGTACACATGGTGGGACTCATGGCTCCAGCTTCATATGTAGCAGAGGATGGCCTAGTCGGTCATCAATGGGAGGAGAGGCCCTTGGTCCTGTGAGGCCTCTATGCCCCAGTGTAAGGAAATGCCAGGGCCAAGAAGGGGAAGAGGGTGGGTTGTTGAGCAGGGGGTGGTGGAGGGAGGTCTGTATGGTTTCATATTTGGAAGCAGAGATGTAGAGTCAGCTTTATTTCTACTATTTTTTCATAAGAACCAATGGGTGTTCTATGAGAAGGCTTTTGATAAGATATATCACTTATTAAGTTTGTAGTGAAATAGAATTGGATTAACAAATGCAGTTCCTATATACACCACTGAGTGAATAAAAACATTGCTTATAGAATCATGGTGTGAATTAGTATACATGTCTTACCGATATTAGGTTTCAAACTGAACAAGGATCTGTGGAAACAAATCCCAAAGGGAGTCATAGCCTAGGAAGAATGAGGACATGTGAAAAAAGAAACACATAATCAACAGCAATACCGTTATACGTATAGTAGCAAACAACATCCTCTCTACTATTGGAAAGCAGAGATGGCAATATTAACGTTGTTTCAGATTGGTATGAGACAGCACTGAATAAGGACAGGTAACAACACAAACATTCAAAATAAGCAAAGCTGTTTCAAACAATTTAATCATCAGCTGGCTAACTATTAATAAAACCTTCTGAACACTGCAGTTTATCACCTACACATGTGACTATTTTACAAAGGAGGAAGGAACTATTTTGGTGAAATTTATGAATCAGTGACATTGTAAATAAGGCATCTCATTAAATATATAATAAGTAAATAAGTGAAATAAAAATGAAAACATTCTGTACTACACAGTTTTAACATGTTGAAACAACTACACTAGGTCATGTATTTTCCACAAATTTCTTAAGACATTTTACATACCATTCATGTTGACTGTAACACATTTTTTTGTTCTTGCTTAATTTGTCGGCTTGCGAACCCATGCTCACAAACTAGTTTCCATCTTCCCAGGCATTTCTCCACAACCTGTCCCCTAACTCTGACTCTCAGTGTTTCAGGTTAGAATGACAGTAACCTTGCCTTTATAAATATGTCTTTTTGGAGGATGCAGGATGTTTAAAAAGCCCACCCTTCCAGTTTACTTCCAGCCACCTTCCCAGTTTGCCTTCCTTTAGTTAACTCCGACTATTGGCAGTAACTAAGAATTGCTATGAAACCATGGGAAGAAGGCTGGGACTCTGGGAGCCTTGGATTAGGAACACAGTTGGTGCATCTTGCTCTTTATGCTTGCAAAAGGGAGGTAAACTCAGCATTACAGCTGGTCTTTTCTACCCGCTAGGGGGGCTCCATTTGGAAAGAAAGGACTATATTTGAGATGCTGTCCTCTTTCTTCCCAGCAGCCTCAGCAATTCTCCTCATGCTGTGTCAATACAGGAGAACAAATAGAAATAAGAGTAAAACAATAGTTTCCTGGTGGTTGTGCGGTTTCCTCAGCATGAACCTTATGCTTTCTTTGACAGAATCTTTTAAAAAGCATTGATTATCCACACTCCCACACAAGCACACACACACACAGGAAAAGTCAAGTACCACTTACAGAAGAATAGCAACTTAAAGATCACTTGGGATTAATTTTTTCCTTTCTTCTTTTTTCCTTTCACTGATAAATACAAGCATTCGAGACTTGTCAAAGCAATGGGACCTGCTGTGAAGTTCTTTGCATTATTTTCCCTTAATCTTCTCAGGAATGAGAAGAAACTCGTGATTAGTGATTTGTGAGTTGGCTTCCTTCTGATTAGTGAAGGTTTAAGCTGCAGCTTGGCCATTATGAACTAAGTGCCCTTTGTTCAATAGACATAGTCTGCTCAGTCCATTCCCACTTCATATTCATGTTTCCAACATTAAACCCTTTCTTTAGCATTTATTAACGTGGCATCAAGATGACCTCAGGATATTTATTTTCAGTTAAAGAGGAAAATAGCAGAACATAACTTTTCCAGTTGCTTTATGTTGAAAAAGACATGTATGAGTGGAGAACGAATATCCTCATCTAACTCTTAGGATATGCGGCATGATTTGTGATACTTGAGGTTAGGAAGTAGCTGATATCAAAGCATAGTTTTGTTTACTAAGTATAAGACATGTATGTGAATTTGTTCTAGTTCTGAAGTCAATTGCTGTTGTTTGTTTGTTTATTTTTGTTTACTTTTTTTTTTTTTTTTTTTTTTCTTTTTTTTTTTAAGACAGGGTTTCGCTGTTGTAGTTACAACATTAAACACATTTGGAACTTACTCTGAACACCAGGCTGGCCTTGAACTGCAAAATCCGCCTGTCTCTGCCTCCCCTCCCAAGTGCTGAGATTAAAGGCGTGCACCACCACTGCCTGGCCCCTGAAGTCAATTGCTAATTTTATCCTCATTATATATTTGAAACTGTCCCGCAGTTTCACAAACCGGGTTCTCTCTCAGCCTAAGGGAGAAAAAGACCTGAAACACAGAGTTCGAGAACGAAAGAACGCAAAGCCAAGTTGAGTCCCAATCAAGGTTTCTGACTTTACTTTTGGGGTTCAACATTTATAAGTACAAGAGAAAGTGAAACTGGATCTCTAGGTTACAATGACATTTTCATAACATAAACAATGTGGAGGAGTCAGGAAAGAGTCAGAAAAAAGTCAAGGGGAAGTCAAGGGGCTGCATGGGGGTTGGGGGTGGGGGGTGATGCCTGCTCTTGGAGGGCGGTGGCTCAGGGTGTCCGGCAGGTCTCAGCACCAGGAGAGGTTGGAGGCGTGGCCCGAGGTGGGGGTGGAGGTCAACAGCAGATGTCTTCAGGGGGTCAATTTTTTTACATTCAACAAAGTCCTCAGCCAGCCAGTCACCAGGCATACCTTCCTCCGGAATCCTCGAAGGCGGAACTCAGTGTAGTGGACCTTTGTTTTAGGCACAGCAGGCGTGAGCTGATAGTCTCTAGTTGTAAGCTCTGATTTCTCATAGTTGAGGCTGGAAGGAGGGACCCAACATGTATTGTTTTCAAGTGTATGTGCTAAACCTTGAACAGAGTCAATGGTCTCTAAATAATAACACCACCAGTTGACATGCCAACAAAATGAAGAAAGAAAGTGTTACAAGTCCCTATTCCTAGATGAGGAGGTAGAGGCAATCAATGGATGCTGAGAGAGGGAGATTAATCTTCCCTGGGTAGGGTGGAAATCTGATAGGTTATCCAATCCCAAGTAGTTAGTCCTAAACACACAGATACACACACACACTTACACACACAAACACTATTAAATGCATATAAAGGATGTTGAGTATGAATGTATATATAAAAATAGTAATAAAAATGAAAATATAAATATATTACTATGTATATTATACACACATATATGTAAAACTAATAATTAAATAATTAAAGATGAATAGGCAAAGGATTTGAGAGAAAATAGAGGGTAGGCACAGGAGTATTTGAAGAGGAAGAGGTGGAAATGATGTAAAACAAAAACTAATGTATGAAATTTCATACATTAAATTCTCAACAAATTTAAATTAAAATATATTGCATTGTGAGTTTTACAATTGTGACAGAATCATTTATTTTTTGTTATACATATATACTATATGTCAGCTCTTTTACAAAACAATCCCTCATATTTAATCATTAAATAATTTAGATATAAGTGCCACAAAATAATTGGAAATGTCATAGTTACATGTTTTTAAAAATCTATATATGGAAAGAAATCTTATAACATTTCTAATATATGTTATTTATTTATTACATATGCTATACCATTACAAGCTTTTTAATATTATAGTAAAATGAACCTATAAGGATATAATTAAATTCTTGCCTATGATTCAAATCTATTTTCATATTATGCCTTAAGTAGTTAACTTTTATAAATGATTTAATGAACATGACTAGTTGAAGATTTATCTTTCAGATAAAATAAGAATTTATATGACTATAAATAACTATAAGATGTTAATTAACTAAAGCCAAAACTAAAGATGCAAAAATCAGATTTTACAACATAATTAGTATTCTCACAGAGATCATGATGAGTTTTGAATAAGAATGGGCCCAATAGGTTCATATATTTGAGTCCTTAGAGAGTGGCACTATTTGAAGAGAATAAAAGCTATGCCCATGTTGGAGGAAGTGTGGAAGTGGGATTAGAGGTTGTTAAAGCCAAAGGAAGGCCCAATGGATTGTTCTTCTTGCTCCCTTCCAATCAGCTCCTTCACCATTGCTATATCTTCCAGTGTACCACCATGCTTCCCACTAGGCTGAAAATGGGCTAAACTCATGAAACTGTAAGCAAGCTCTGATTAAATGCTTTCTGTTGTAAGAGCTCACATGGTCATGGTGTCTCTTCATGCCAACAGAACACTGATTAAGAGAGATCATTTCTAAGAAATTTTAAGATCTGACTTCTGTAACTCTTTTTTTACTCAAGAAAAATTCTTCACGGGAATTGTTTTATGTTTATAACATTAAACACATCTCATTTTCTCCCTTAGACTCTTTCCTATCAGACTCACATCTCAAATACTTTTATTTCGCTCACAGACATCTTCCATTGTGAAGAATTTGGTAGTTAGTTCGTCAGTTTTCTTCTACTCAACTGACCATTTCTTGTATTCAAAGTATTTTCATCTTTCTTTTTTCTGAGTCAAAACTTATTTTTTCCTTCAGTATTATGGTTACTTCTTAAGAGTGTTATATTGATTTGTTTAATCCTGATTCCAACATTTCTGATCTGTGTACTTAGCCATCTCCAAATTTCTGTATCCTATCCTGTCCCTGCTTTGTTTGTTATCATTATCTGGATAGTTTACCAAATTACTTCACCTCAAATGTCATTCAAATTAACATTTCATCTTATTATATAGGGTTAGCTTAGTCCTTCAAATTTCATATGGTATAAACCTAAACTTTAGTGCCTCAAAACATAATTCATCTAAAAATTATATTCTACTTTCCCAAGCTAGTTGCTGATTATATACTGACATAAATTAAGCATATATTAACATATATAGGGTATGAACACATACTTATGTAAATTGTGATGAGCTCAGAGTGGGATAGGATATGCTCATAACCCAATATGATTTAGTGTCCATAAATAAAGGGAACAGTCAGGCATAGTCAGAAACAGCTTCAGACTTTGTGAAGTTGAAGGCAGATTTGGATGGCATTTTTACTAAGCAACAAGTCCAGAGATGTTCAGAAAAAAAATAAATGCCTAAGTCAAAGGAAGGATGAGAAACCTTTTCTCTTCTTACTTCTCAGACTGAATCAATCTTACCAACACCTTATTTTTTGATCTAGTTTCCTGATCTTTGGAATGATAAACTTCCAGCAATCAAAATATTCAACTTGTGACTTTTGTTTACCTCATTCCCGTGAAAGTAAGGTAGATTTCCTCTGAAATGATGTCATCAAAATGATACTGGCAGTTTCCTCCAGTGTCTAGAAGTCAGTTTTGCTTGTGCAATTATTTTATAGGCTTTTGTTTAGCATTTAATGTTTAAGTTATTTTATTTTTATTGTGTATGTGTGTCATGTATAAGCATTTAAATCTGGGTACCAGCGAAAATCAGAAGATGCTATCAGATCCCTAGAAGATCCCTGGAAATTCTGAAAGTTATAATACACCAGAATTGAGTGCTGGAAATCAAATTCTGGTCTTCCAAGATGCTGTTAAATGCTGAATCATCCCTATAGCCCATTAATTATCATATCAAATTAATATTTTAGTTCCTCTGTCATTATTCTAATCTTGCTTCTTCTATTTTTCTCACAGTAAATTGAATGTCAATTACTGAGGTAAAGAAACATTAAAGACATTTTTTTCCCCTCAATGCTGAGGTACAAAGAATCACAAACTTTGTTGGAAGCTCAAAACATATTTTCCCTTTAACCTTTTCTTATCAGTGCATTGAAAATCAACATCAATAGATTTCTCTTGTCATTTCTTTCATCTGCACTATGGAAACATAAATAATGAATCCAGGTCTTCACTGTGTATTCCTTATTTTCCATTACTGTAACAAAATACCCAAGGCAAACAAGTCATAAAGAAATTACAGTTCAGCCCTCAGTTTTGTGAGTTTCAATTATTATTTCCAGCTGTGTTTAGACAGTGCATCCTGGGAGGAAGTGCATGGTGAAGCAAAGCTTTTTACCTCATGGCCCCAGAGGAAGCAAAATAAGGAGAAAAAGGGAGGGCATAATGTCTCCTGATTCCCTTCAAGGTGACACAAAAGAGTAGAATGTCCTCTCATAGATATGCTTCAGCTATTGAATTTTACATGTCCTTATAATGGCACAATATAGAAAACTAAGCCTAAGCTTAATAATTTACCTTTGTGATCATCAAAGAACAGAGACATGGCATATGATATGACTCTTTTTTGTGTATTTACTTATTCATTTATTTTGTGTGGAAGCCTACATGTATGCATGTGTACCACATGCCAGGTACCCTCAGAAAACAGATGAGGGTGTCAGTTTTCCTGGAGCTGGAGTCCTTCTGGTGGTGAGCCTCTAAACTGTAACCAAGTCCTCTCCAAGAACGGAAAGTACCTGTAACTGCTGAGAGATTGCTCCAGCCATGTTATGGTTAATTTTCAGTCGTGCAATTGGCATTGTCATATGATTCTACATAAAAAATCCTTTTGTTTCTTTCCCCAATAAAACCCACCAACAATTCCTTCTTAGTTCATCATATTATTTAAAAGTAATGATTTCCAACTGGAGGCTATTTCAACCCTACTTCCTCTTCTCCACACTCAGAATATATGGTGACTTTCCTGGCATTTACAATTGGAATAAAGGATGCTGTTGGAATGTATTAAGGAGAGACCTGGGCTGTGGAAGAACATCTTGCAGTACACAGAAGGACCACTGATTTCATGAGTGAGAATCCCAGGATGAAGAATCCTAGTGTTCTTTATTGCCCCGGCCCGCGGGGCGAGTAATTAACCAGGGAGAGGAACGAGGCCAAGCAAAAACGGTTGTCAAAGCCTGACTTTACTTCAGAAGGGCAGGACAATTATACTTGCAGAGCAAGGAAGCGTTAAGAGGAAGTGGGGCAGAGGGTGTACACCTGGCTTCACACCTGGCCGGAGTGGAAGCGTTGACAAAACATTTTATGGTTTTTCCAAGAACACTCCATGGTTCCTCCGAGAATAGACTGTTACTCAGATAAGGTCTAATTCTCAGGGACAACAGGGACACTCTGTCCCTGACATCTCCCCCCTCACTGTAACTTAAGGAGGGAGGTCAGTATGGAACAGTAACATCTTAGCCTGCCCGGACGGTATCCTGGAGTGGACCAAGAAGGATTTTAGGGCGCCCCAAATGTTAACTGTCCCTAGGGCTCCGATCAAGCCACTCCTTGCCGGGGGAGAAGGCGATCGAGGGGCCAGGAAAGGGGACAGTCCTACCTTCTTGTCCGTGCAATGGGAACCTGAGCCCTGGACAAGGGAACGTAGGCCTCACTTCTCCATCCGTGCAATGGGAACCTGTGCCCTGGATAGAGAGCGGTGAGGTTTTTGGGAGGCATCAGAAAAGGGACCAACACCGGC
>JADRCD010198941.1:0-49158 GCA_019843815.1 Montemys delectorum | reverse complement strand
ACAGGGGCAGGGACAGGGGCAGGACAGGGGCAGGGACAGGGGCAGGGGTAGGGTCAAAGGCAGAGAGGTAGGGGGCAGGGGAGCAGGGGGCAGGGGGGGAAGGAGGGCAGAGGCAGAGAGGCAGAGGGGCAGGGGGTAGGGGGGCAGGGAGGCAGGGGGCAGGGGGGCAAGGGGCAGGGAGGCAGGAGATGGGGGGCAGGGGGAAAGGGGGGGAGGGGGGCAGGGGATAGGGGGCAGGGGATGGGGGGCAGGGGGCAGGGGGACAGGGGGACAGGGGGACAGGGGACAAGGGGTAGAGGGGCAGGGGGCAGGGAGGCAGGGAGGCAGGGAGGCAGGGAGGCAGGGAGGCAGGGAGGCAGGGGCAGGGAGTCAGGGGGCATCTCTTGGAGTTTGAAGCCAGCCTGGTCTACAGAGCTAGTTCCCTGGACAGCCAGGAAAAAAAAAAAAAACTTGTCTTGAAAAAGGGGGGTGGGATGGGCTGAAGAGATGACTCAGCAGTTAAGAAACACTGACTGCTCTTCCAGAGGCCCTGAGTTCAAATCCCAGCAACCACATGGTGGCTCACAATCATCTGTAATGGGATCCAGTGGCCTCTTCTGGTGCGTCTGAGGACAGCTACAGTATGCTCATATAAATAAAATAAAGAAATCTTTTTAAAAAATACACACATGAAGAGATTCTCTCTGTCTCACACATACATACAAGAAATATATTAATCGTATTAGTATATTGCTAATATACTAAAATTAAATATAATTACAAATATTGCTTAAATATAAATTAATGTAAATATCAATAATATGATTATAATGAATATGATTATGTTATCATTATTATTGTTGCAATTATTATTCAAAGTGCTAGAACCACAGTTACTCTCTTCAGAAAGTTAGCAACTGCCTAAAGATGCCTTGTTCCCTATAGCACACCAGAGCGTAGAGAATCAACAACAAAATGGAGAAACAGATAAGGAGCCAACAGCCTTATTTCAGTTTAAATCCTCATGAGATTTCCTGCCTATAAAAGCAAATTCCTCAGTTACTGCTGACGATTGGGGGAAAACTTTGCCTCAGCTCTTTTATTCCAGAGTTTATCTTCTGGAAAAGGAAGAAAGAAAAAGGCAGCTCAGAACTTTGGTAGTGGCGCCATGACATTAGGACCCTCCTTTTGCCTTTTTTCCCCAGTCTTAACTCTTGGCTTCCACCATCCAGGGCTGCTCTTCGTCCAGATGGCTGCTAAAGACTCAGGTGCTCAGTTTATATGGGCATCATCAAGACATAAGGAACAAAGAGCAGAGCTGTGAGTGCGCACCCTCACCCCTTAAACTCCTCTCTGACTTTACGAATTCCACCACTGGACCAGTAAGATGACCCTGCGGGTAAGAGCACTCACAGTGAAAGCCTGAGACCTGAGTTTGATTCCCGGGTCTACGTAAAAACAGAGACAGTGCTGCGCATGTGGAACTCAAGCATCCTTAGGTAAGGTAGGAAGTAGAAACAGGATGCTCATCCTGAAACTAGGAGCCAGCTAGCCCAGGATATGCAGCCTCACGCAGCAAAAATGACCTTAAGAGGCCTTGCCTCGACAAACGGAAGGTAAGAACAGATTCCCAAAAGCTTTCTTCTGCTGTCCACGCGCATACACTGTGGCACACCTGTGTCCCTCACTCACATCACACACACACAGTAAAGGGGATACGAAGATTCACTGTGACCATTAATAAAGTCTTATTAAATGATGAGCTTGAATCAATGCTCACTGAATCCTCATCTGGTGATTCTGCACGACGCAGTGAGCATTGCAAATGTAGCCTTGAAAAGGACTTGGCCTGCTCTCAAGAACTGGAAATATGAACTTTCCCAGTAAGGCACACTCACTACTAAGACCGGAAGCTCAGAAAAGGGAAGAGGGTGTAACATCGCCATACTAAAGTGAGGGAAACCCTACAAATATTCGAGAGAGAATTAATAGTTCCTGGTGATGATATAGCTCCAATGCTAACACTTTTACATTACATTAGAATTATTGTCTCTCATTTTCATTTACCAGAAACAATCATGAACTTCAGAGTGTCCAAACCACTTACCCTCAGTCAAGTCCTCTGTAATCTCGTCCTCAAGCCATCACAAAATTCAGCTTCTGTGTAAGCTCAACAGTCCCACTACAGAGATGTTTCTAGCAACCGAAAATGTCCTAGTGGCCACCTACCTCTTCCTTTATGAACGAAGTGTCCCCGTTCTCCATACATGTGCTCTCTGTCATCTTTAGAACACTATAACCAATGTCTGAAATAATCAAGTTTGTAAAGACCAATAAGTTACTTGGGCTCACAGACTTCGTAGGCTCTGGTCCATGTTCCCTTGGCCCCTCTGCTTTGGTCATGTGATAAAGGCAGCTGGTAATGACAGGAGAACAGAGTAGAGCACAACTGCTCATCTGACAGCCAGGAAGCAACAGAGAGAAAGAGGAGCCAGGACCCTACCACCCTCCCATCAAGAAAATGAAGAGTGGAGCCTCTCGAAGGACAGCTATGCTAGGCTCCTGTCTGTAACCAGAGGATTATTAATAGTGTCAGGGATCGGTGCTTCCCCATGGGATGGGTCTCAAGTTGGGCTGGTGGTTGGCCATTTCCTTAGTTTCTGCTCCATCCCCCATGCCTGCATTTCTTATAGACAGGATAAATTTGGGGTTGAAAGCTTTATGTATGGACCAGTGTCTCTATTTTTCCAGTGGAGTTCCTGTCTGACTACAGGAGATGGCCTCTTCTGGTTCCATATCTCCAATGCTGTGAGTCACAGATAAGGTCATAGCCATTGATTCTTGGCTTCCTCCCTTTTCCCATGTCCCTGCCTCATCCTCAGGATGCCCTTCACCCACCCACTCCTGTCATTTGCAGATTTCCATTTATTCTAATGGCCATATGACCACCTCTCCTGTCCCTGTCCACACCTGATGCTGAACCCTTCCCCTATTCCCCTATTCCCTTCTGCATCCCCTCTCCCTCTATCTGCCTCCTATGACTATTTTATTCCCCTTCTAGATGAGATTCAAGCTTCCTCAACTGGGCCTCTCTTCTTGTTCAGCTTTTTGGGTCTGTGGAGTGTAGCATGGTCATCCTGTATTTTATGGCTAATCTCCACTTATAAGTGAGTACATACCACACAATCCTTTTGGGACTGGGTTATTTCACTCAGGATGATCTTTTTTAGTTCCATCTATTTGCCTGCCAAATTCATAGAAGGAAGAACTGTGGCCCCGAAAGAGATAGGAACTCCACAGGAAGTCTAACAGAGTCAACTAATCTGGACCGTTGAAACTCTCAGAGTCTGAACCACCAACCAAAGAACATACACAGGCTGAACCTAGGACTCCCACACATATATAACAGATGTGCAGCTTGGTCTTCATGTGGATCCTGAACAACTGGAGCAGAGGCTATCCCAAAAGCTGTTGCCTGTATATGGGATATGATCTTCCAGTTGGGCTGCTTTGTCTGGCCTTAGTGGGAAAGGAAGCACCTAGCCTCACAGAGATTTGAAGTGCCAGAGTGGAGGGATATCCAGGGGGCCCCCACCCACTCAGATGAGAAAGGAGGAAGGGGGAAGGACTGTGGGAAGAGCTGAACAGAAGGGAGCAGTGAATGGGATGTAAAGGGAATAAGATGTAAATATATATATATATAAATATATATATGTGTGTGTGTGTGTGTGTGTGTGTGTGTGTGTGTGTGTGTGTGTGTGTGACTTAAGGACCTCCCACCAGGACTCACCTGCTCAAAGCTCTACCAACCTCCCCAATATCATCCACCACCCTGGGGACCGAACCTGTAGACAAGACAAACTGTGTCAAGAGCACACACCATGCAACTAAATTCTCTTCTTATAGATCCATTCAGTGCTTCTTTCAATGCAATCCACTAGAAGTCGCAGTCTCCCCTTGACCTCAGTGGGAGGTTTTTGTCTACGCCACCAGTGATTCCTCAGATCTGCTTCCTGTTTCACTCCTGGACAACTGCATTTTAATCCCTTTAGAAATTGGAATTTTCATATATATTTGTCTCAACTGAATCCAACAGCAGACATGTTGAACATAAGTAATTGTGGCAGTTATCAATCATATCCCTATACTTTATTTGCAGGAGGGAAGAGCAAAAGAATTGATTAGAAATGAGATATCATCTGTGAAATGAGGAAAGTACATTATATTTTCTTTCCTTTCAAATACACAGAGTTGGAAAGACAAATGCAAACACTGCTGAAGTAAAAGGTATAACGATGAATAAGCAAGTCATTGGTCAAGTGTTTTGAAATTTTCAAATTGTAATCAAATTAGTACAGGCTTCTTTTCAATCACCTTAGATATTTCAATGGTGTGTCCAAGTGTGAATAATATGTACACGCCTGAAGAAAAGCCCTACTCACACATCTGCCTGTTAGGAGCTGACTGGCCACAATTCCTGTCTATTATCTATAACATTGCCTTCTGTTAGACATTCCTAATACACTGTAATAAGAAAGTTGTGTCTAAGGAACTTTCCTAGTCATAGGAGAATGGGGGGGGTGGTAGAGAAAGGCTGGGTAGTAGGGATGAGGGAGCCAGTTTCACCGCCAACACCAAAAGGAAATGAAAGAATAATTAAAATAAATTGTCATCTCGGGAACCAGTGGGGAAATAGTAGTGAGAAAGGAGCTCTTTAGTTGGTACTAAAAATGTGAGTTTTCTAGTCCTAGGAACCACCCCCGTGCCTCTCCATCCATGACCAAAGCGAACCAGTCATAGGCACAATCACTGTTGCACGCCCATCCAGTGAGCAGGTTAACTACCAATATAGCTGCTAGAACACCTTGGGTTAAAAGTAACAAAAAAAAAATTCTATTTAACTAGTTTAAGTAAGAAAATTGAATTTTATCCTATCACACGAAGTCACCAATGAAGGATAGTTTTCAGCACTGACTGACTCAACGACTACACATCCTCGGGGGCCGAGACTCCGCCTCTCTTAGGAAGGTTGGCTTCATCTGTAAATTGTCAATAAGAGCTTGTAGTAGCTCCAGATATCACCTCCAGGCGAGACAATATCCAGAGACAGAATCAAGAATTGTTTCCTTCACTTTTTCTTTCTTGTGATGAGAGGCACTTCCCTCCACTTCCCTCGGCACACGACTGGGCCCCAGCTACGTGTTAATGTAGGAAATACAAGGCATGTGATAGGCACGCAGCTGCATCCACTGACTGGAGTGAAAAGAATTAAACAACGGTGTGGCAGAGCAGGCAGTTAAAAACTGGAATTATGGCTAATAGAGGGTGTTCTGCAAGCAGCCATGACATGCTTCACAAAAACACCTTGTCTCTTCACAAACACAACACTGTACTTGACGAAACATGGAAATGCAATCTCAAGACTTACCTCTTAAGGTCATTCATTAATCAGAAAGTATAAATGGATGAATAAGAATGGAGAAACACTCAAAATGTGTTTATATTACACAATTTACATATGACTTCCTTTAGTTTATTGGGTATTTGAATAACCATTAGCTCCTATTCGTTTCCACAGCTGGACTGATAAAAGGTAGACGATAAAGCACCATCTGCACTTCTACAAAGAAGAGAGAGAAACTGGGAGACCTGCAGCAGCTCGGGGAAGTAACTGAAATCTAGAGAGCACTGGAAGTGGGATTGAAACGCAAGGCTTTTGAGCCCAGTGCTTCAGCAGGCGCTCCATGTCCTGGGGTGGGTGGAGGCTGCAGCATGCTGCTTCTATTCACCAGGTACCTCTACTAACAGGAGCATCATCCTGAGCACCATCATTGAGAACATCTTCTGAAACTTTCAACTCTTTCCCTGGCTGGGTGGGGGAGGGGGGTAATCTGCATCCTTCACTAACTGGGGATCACTGTAAGAATCTGCTAAGGTTAATAGAAGTCCCACATTTATGGTATAAGATAATTCTAACTTAGAAGATTATTTTTTCCCATAAACTCAGTGTAAAAAAAAAAAAAAAAAAATGACATCTATCCTGTCGTCCCATGGCCAGTCCAGGAAACCAGAGCAAACCATAATACACCTTCTGATCAGCAGAAGCATCGAGTTCTAAATGCTGGAAAATGCTAACACAGAGTTTTCTGTAGAATTCAAGGGTTGTTAAAAACATGAAAGCCATTTATTTATATACTAGTCTGATTTTTTTTAAAATGTGTCAAATTGGCTTTCTCTCCACAACTTCTCTTCTCCCTTCCTGTCCATATTTTGCAGTTGTAGAAATAAAAAGGCGTCTGAGAAGTTCCCCTTAAGTATCAACCATGAACGCAGGCAAGAGCTGACAAGGGCACACTCAAGCACGAAAGTCTCAACCAATGAGGCCACATAAGAACAATGAGCACATCCAACTCAATTCACACGGGTTATTGAGTATTTTTATTTTTCCAGCACTCCTTAAAAAAGCAGAGCTTGTGTTAATCTCTAGTTCTGTGCATAGCTTTGCTACAAATACGAAGAGCTCCTGCCAACAAAAAGCTTAGGATGGAAATCACAAAAAAAAGAGAAATATATGTTTATATCAGTAAGCTTGGTAGAGTAAATTTTCACTAGTTCCAGTAATAAAACATTCTTATCTATTACTATCTTGGCTATTCAACTATAAGATCAATTGAGTATATAAAATGCAGAGTAAAAAAAAAATAAATGATTTGGAATTATGGTTTGAAGTAGAAAGTCGGACCCATTCTCATCATTGTACACTCTGGGTATCGTTTCTGCTCCTGTTGATTAGGATTATGCAACAGCCTCTGGAGACAGCACACGGAACTTCATCATGATATTTAATAAAGCTGCAAGCCTGCCCAGGGAAAGTCAAGCAGTAACTGGCTCTGTAAATAGGAGCAATTCACACAGCTTCAGCTACCCCACACACACATGAGATGATTCTCATTCATATTTCATCTGTTTTCAGAGCAGACCAATCTCAGGCCTAAAGGTCAACACCTAGTAAAGATGATGCAAGGATAAAAAACAGCGCCATATGGAGTTTCCTGAACCGGAAAACACATCCAAAAGAGTCACATTAACCTCACAGACAAACCCATTACCGTCCATATGCAAGTCAAAGTACTGCCCAAACCACAGAGAGCTAAAGGCAGCATCGGATGCCATCCCTGCAAGCCATCGGACCCCTCGGGAGGCTGTCCAGGTTAATATTCACCATTGCTCTTTTAAGTACTCATACATACACGCATGCACACACACACACACACACACACACACACACACACATGCATATGCACGGGCACATGCACACACGGGCATACATGTACACACACATGCATACACACATATGTACAACATAAATTTATATGGTGAAAGTATACGTATAATAATCACATCCTTAACAGGGACATAATTGAGAAAAGCCCCTCCTTGCCCACAAGCCATAGGCACAAAGGCTGAAATCCTTCCTTTGGATTGCTTTCTCAGCCAAGAATGAGAACTCCTGACCCCTTTCCCAGTAAATATTAAAGTGTCATGCAAATACAATTCCTGGCAGATGTGCTTGACAGCATGAAGAAGAGCAGCCTGGCTTTGCACAGTGGCCCAGCATGCACCTGCTCAGCCCTGCGATGTCACTCACTTGCTGGGGATTCTGAGCCAACCGTTTATTTTTGCTGCTGCTGTTTTCATTACTCTGCCTTTGCTATTAACCTCAGCAAGTGCCAACACCATCCTGCATATTGTACTGAATATAAAACAGAAGCTGAACCCGGGCCATTGGTTGCACACCAGAAGTTTTGCCTTGGCTAATTAAAAACGTAGGAAAAGCACTATCTTTTCAGTGTTTTCAATCACATGAGACAACCTCAGCCACTGACCCGTATAAAAGTAACTGTATTGCTGAACCTCTCACAAACTCAGCTTACGTAAAGGGAGAATGGCTACACATTCTGCAAAGAAGAGGGAAGCCGTGGTGGAGTGGGGGCACAACATCTCAGCTCTACACCAGGCCGGACGTGAGTGCCCAGGATGATTTCTGTTACTCCTCCAAGTTTCATCTAAAACTGCTTTTATATTTCTAAGTGGAAATATTTTGCTAAAACTACAGAGACACTGAAACAAGATGGCGCACGTTGGTTTTGTGCACCCGTAATAAAATAAGCCCCAGAGAAACCATCCCACCAGGTATACCATTACCTGGACCCCCTCAAAAAGTAAAAACTCACTGTTAGATGCTCTACTGACTGTTAGGCAGTCCAGAGGCTCACAAGCCAGCAGCCAGACACCTGTGTGACATATATTCTGTATGTCTGCTCTCCTTGTATTAGGCTGAAGTCCCAGAGAAGCTAGAAATGGTGTTTGACAAGCAAAGGAAAAGCCAGAGGCAGAAGAGCATCTAACCTAGCCTCCTGCTTAGAACTGCCAGCTAAGATCATTCCACGGGGTGGGGGGGGGGGGGAGTTCTTGCGATAATATAAAGTGGCAGTGAAGTCAATAAGAGAAAATGTCTAAAAATACATGTCCCAGCCCACCTTTATTCTGTGAGTGAGAGTCCTAGACATTGTGTGCCCTGTGGACAAATGAAGAAAGGTTTAGCAGCTGGCTAAAACCTTGGTAGAGCCTGCCCACATGATATAAAATGGAAAGACTCAGAACCATAGCTCTACAATTCACCTCCGTGCCAGGGGAAGGTGTAGCCAGTCCAGCCAATAGAACCATCAAGCTCTCAGACAGCAAAGAACAGGGACCTTGTTCCCCAACCCTGGCCTTCAGTTATATATGCCGAGTAGGTGCTCGGAAGAGCCTCAGAACAGTACCTGAAGTAACCCCGAACATTCAAATGTCCCTTTTCCTTTCACTGTGAGGTCATCTCAACCCAGTTCCATCCCACATGCCACTGCAGAGAACACCATGGGCTCACATCCAAAAGGACACACATCCCAAAGCTGAGCTGCTAAAGTTGCACTTCAGACTAGGTTTGCCTAGATGGTCTAAAATTAGTGTACTGTCCCTTTCCACGCAGCAGGCTGGAGACCTCTTAAGGGAGGTCATGAAAAATGAAGTGAATGTATTATCTGTGCACATCTAAGCTTAATACAATAAAATATGATCTGCCAGAGCTACATGTCCATGCTGATTTGCCGTTATGTCAAGCTCTTTAAATAGTCTTACACATAGATCGGTGCATCTTTCATAAAATGCCACCATCTTCAGGCAAGGCACCAATGTCTGTCGAGACCATTAATATTTTTAACCATTTCCCACACAAAGCATATCCCAATCCAGCCCAAAGTCAGGACACCTTTCCAATAGATTCACTTGTACAGCTTGTTACCAGTTGCTCTCTGAGACACAAGGGAACACCCTTCTCTCTTCTTATTCAGTGCATGTCCTGGACAGCCAGGAGAGACGAAAGCGCTGCACAGCAGGAGCCCCCTCTGCTCTCTTGATATTAGTGACCTTTGTTGCCATCAGCATGGACGACGTACATAAGTGCCAACTATGGATGCTTTCTGCCACCACAGGCCAACCATGCTGGTTTCACTGTTGCCTGAAGGCCTGGGACATTCTGAGAAGGGAGTTTCAGATCTTTTCTAGAGCCTGCCAGGGGTAAGCAGGATACCTCCATAAGAGGTGTGTGTCTGCTCCCTTAGCTGGGAGATACCTCCCAGGGCATAGTTAGCACAAGGCCTGTTCCCCAGTCCATTTCTACATTGTGCATACAGATGACAAAGAACTACGGTCCTCACAGAACTGTGAGGGCTCTTCATCTCAGCATAGCTTAGAATACTTACTTGAGTGGCTAGCGAGGCATAAGGCCTGACAGGTTGTTAGAGAAAATTATTTCAAGACCTTCCAAAGCAGATATAAGCCAGATGCTTTCCTGGATTTAGGGCTTGGTTTCGAGGAGAGGAACATGATCAATATCCCTCCTCAGAAGAGATGATAAGTACTTCCGGTGTCCAAATTGCCCTCTCCCTAGAGATTCTTTTTTCTTCCTTCTTAGGTGGGCCAGGAGTTCAGCACCTCTGCCCTCTCTTATAAAACAAGAAAGGATTTAATTGTACTAAGACCAAGTATCCTCTCCAATCTATAGCAGGGGAAATGTATTTCTTTGTGCTTTCAACTGTGAACTATCTTCAAAGTAAAAGAAAATCAGGAGTAGCATCCCTTGGTGACATTTAGGTTCTTCCTCAATATAAGCACATCCCAGCAAGGTGGATTTCCTTGATCCAGTCCTTTCAAAAACTGGGCTTGCTTTCCTCAAAAGTGATGCCATGTGACCAGCCAGTCTTGTAGGGCTTCCTAAGACCAATCAAGGCATTTTAAAGCCAAAGGTTATACAAATTCCTGCCAAGAGGGAAAGTTCAAGGAACAATAGACAGTGGATACATTGTCTCATGGACGAATGCAGACTGGCTTTGTAAGGGCCAGCTGAACCTACAATGTTTCCACTGCGGAGATATGTGGGGAGCCAGCCAGAGGCTCCCTTCCTTAGGTCCTAGAGCTTCAGATGTTGTGGGTTACAAATGTCTAGAACCTTAGGAGTCAAGATGAGTTCTATATATATGCCCACAGTCTCTCATAGTTCAAAGATTTCTGTTTGGAAATAAAGGCCTAGAGGTTCTAAGAATACAGCATTATCCAAGACTATGAGTTATGCTGGAGTAAATAATATATATATTTATATATTCACCCAAAGCTAGTGAAAGTATAATCCCAAGGAAAGGAAACACATAAAGCAACCTTGAAAGTTTATGTGTCTCTTTGCCAGAGGGAGGCAGGAATGCTGATCCTAAGAAAGCCAGCACTCTGCTGAGCTGCATGAGATGTGAGCCGGGATCTAAGACAGCGCGCACATTCCCAGGCTTCTGGGTTTTCGCTGTAGAGGTTCTCATCTACAAAGCCATCTTAAGAGCTAAGTGAGCTGCTGCCTGCACCATAAGCTCAGTAATTAAAACATATTTGCAGCATTGCGTCCTATTATCCTTTCTAAGGGGAGAGAGAGCCAAGCCAGCCTCCAGCAGCAGAAAAGATAATTAAGTTAAACTGTTTCTCACAGATAAATAATGTATATGACAACAGATGCCCCTCTCTCTTAGAAAGATGGGAATAACAAAGGAAGGTTGCATTTGTTCCCAAAATGAAGGCATAATAGCTGCAGGGTGAAGATCGACTTCCATTCAGACACTGGAACAGAGAGCAGGTCTGGCGTCTGTGCTCCAGTACAAAACAAAGGCCCAGTGCTTCTGTACAGATCACTTATTTCATTGTGTACTTTCCCTGTGCCTTACAAAAGAAGGTAATATAAATTCAGTACAGGTCCATAATCCAAACACAGTGTTGCTGCCTTGCTAGCCATGTGGCATCAGCACCTCAAACTCTAAGCCTTTATGACAGGCCATTGTACAGCAGATGCTGCAGAAATCATCTCTCTCTAGGAGCCTTGAGCCTGCCTGCCCTGCCATCTACCATTCCTCCTGCTCAGCAATAGTGGACTGGAGATAACAGCAGCTGCCCAAGATATTTAATCTAACTCTTGCATGCTGTCAAAGTCACATGCTGATGGCTGCTGAGGCACGTCATCAATTGCACGCCTAATTACAGATAATGTGTTCTCACTGTGAAAGCCATGGGCACACTAACAGTGAAGTAAGCCTAAGCTGCTAGGTATGAAAGAGAAAAAAGAGAAAATAGAACAACTTTAAATAAATATCCTCTGCCAAATAATAAATACGAAACCCCAAAGGAAATTGCTAACCTTGTGAAAATGAATCCTATAATGAGCAGGCAGGAGAGCTATGACCCCTCTTTGCAATAGCCCAGAGCTACTAGTAATGAGATCTCCATAGCAGCTTGTGAATGCTTGA
Source organism: Montemys delectorum (assembly GCA_019843815.1). Classification (NCBI taxonomy): domain Eukaryota; kingdom Metazoa; phylum Chordata; class Mammalia; order Rodentia; family Muridae; genus Montemys; species Montemys delectorum. The sequence continues at coordinate 37,300 of JADRCD010198941.1, read as the reverse complement.
CTGGAGCAGAGAAGTGTATGGCTGTACACACTGTTCAGGCTGCAGTGCAGGTACCATTATGGTAAATTTCAGCCCTGTCTATGTGCAGAAAGGTTAGCAATGGTTTGTAAAATATAATCACAGAAAGTCAGTCACTGGGGGCTAGGGAATTGGCTCAGTTGGTAATGTGCCTGTGGCACTTGAGTTAGGATCTGTATTACTCAAATACAAGCTAGTTGTGGTAGCACGTGTCTGTGACCCCAGCTCTGGTGGGATGTGAACAAAGACAAGCAGACCACCAAAGCGAGCTCTACAGAGCCTAGGCTCCGGGAAAACTTTGTATAAAAAAACAAGGTAGAGAGAGAGTGATTGAGGAAGAGATACCTAATGCTGACCTAACTTTCAACACACACATATGCATGCATATACACACACAGAAACTCATATAAACATATGTGTACATACATGAACACACATAGAATTTTATCTTTAAAATGTCAACTGCCAATCAATCTATTGGCTTATAGAGAAGAATCTTAAAATAGAAACTCAAAGAACTGAAAAGGTGGCTCAGCAGTTATAAGTACTCATTGCTCTCAAATAGGGCTCAGTACCTACATGGTCGCTCACAATCATTTGTTACTCCATTTGTAAGTTCCAAGCTATCTGATGTACTCTTCTGACCTCCAAGGACACACACAGAGAGAGACAGAGACAGAGAGAGAGAGACAGAGACAGAGAGAGAGACAGAGAGAGAGAGAGAATACATGCAGGCAAAACATTCATACACACAAAATAAAATAAATCTTAAAAAAACAAAGTGTAGAAACATAGAATAAAAAATAGAAAATAAAAAAGCTCGACAATAGATTTTATTGTACTTACTCTAAGCATCATGGTACATGGTAGAAATGAAAAACTGGTTTGCTATATTACTGAAGTCTATATTTTATAAATATGGTTTAAAGGAACTTTTAATGTTGGCTTCAATATTAGCAAAGGAAAATACCAAAAAGCAAATTATACATGTGCTAAAACTTGGTGACAGATGCCATCCCACAGTAGAGCGTGACCCGCTTTCCCTAGTGTTTGTGAGGACGGGTAGCCAAAGCACTGTGACAGGTGAGCCATTGGCAGAGATGAGTTTGAGTTTCTACGAATGCTGCTTGAAATGGAGAGTAATGGCTCAATGAAAATCAAGGCCATGTCGGCCATTTAAAGGATCCAGAGCTGGCACAATGAGCACGCCTTTAATCCCAGCACAAGGGGTGCACAAAGCCATCCTGAACTACATAGTCCATTCAAGGCCAACTTGGGATGGTATCTTGTCTCAAAAATAACCAATCAATCAATAAAGAAACAAATGAATGATTTCTGAGAACTCACACTCATATAAGCAAAGTGATTTTCCAAAGGGATGCCAATGAAATTCAACGAAGATGGAAAAATGTTCACAAAGTGTGTTGGAAGAATGGAATATCCATATGAAAATTAAGCTTCACATGCATCCATACATAAAACTTAATAAGGTGGATCACGACCTTAAAGGCTGAAGTCAAGACAATTAGCTTTTAGAAGAAAACAAGAAAATATCTTAGTGTTCATAAATAAGCAAAACTTTCTTTGATAAGATGTAGGATACAATAATCATAACATTAGGTATTATTTAAAAACATAGTCGTACAAAACAGGAATATAGGCTGGGAAATGAACCAGTAGTATTTTGAGTCATATATTAAGTGCAGAGCTCTGAATTTGATCCCAACAAAGGAAAAATATACAAGTAGGAGAGAGAGAGAGGGAGGGAGGGAGGGAGGGAGGGAAAAAGAAAGTGGAAGATGCAACTAATAGATGGGAGAAAATATTCTACAAAACATTCCTAGCAGAGAACTGAGTCTTCCTTGTCTTAGTTTGATTTTTATTACTGTGATAAGAAACCACAACCAAAAACAACTTGGAGAGGAGTTTATTTACCTAACAGGTGTAGTCCACTATCAACAGAAGTTAGGACTGAAACTCAAGCAGGAAGCTGGAGGCAGGAACTAAATCAGAAGCTGTGGAGGAGTGGTGCTTACTAACATTCTCTCCATCGCTTGCTCAGCCTGCTTTGTTTAAATTGATACTACCCAGGTATTACACTCCCACAATGAGCGAGGCCCCCGCCATATCAAACATTAATAAAGAAAATGCCCCCACAGACTTGCCTGCAAGCCCATCTGATGAAGGTGCTCTCTCAACTGAAGTTTCCTCTTCCCAAATGACCTTGTCTTGTGTTGCGTTAACCAAAAAAAAATTAACCAAAACAATCATGTTTAAAGAACTCTATCAACTCAATAAAACCAAATCTCTGAATCAGTGTAAGATCACGGAAGCATCAATATGCAGATGACCTATCGCACGTGACTTCCTTTACAGGAAGGCAGATACAGAGATAATAGCATGAAGAGCAGTAAGCCAGTCTAGGAAAGACAAAAATACTTTCCCTCATTTACACTTCCTAGACTTTATGTAGAGAAATAAAATCGTGCACATGTATATACCATGAAAGGAAGGTAAAAGTATGTAGTGGAACCAAGGGTATTAACTGAAGGGGAGGGGCATGATCAACATACAATATGTACTTATACACAAAGTTTTAAAAGTGGGACAGTTCCTCAGTGGGGAGTGAGACGGTGCGGTGGGTAAATTTGCTAGCTGTGCAAGCCTGACTGGAGCCTGGGTTCAAATCCTGAGCTCTACAGTAAGGGCAGAAGGAGCAAGCTGACTCTATAACGGTTATTCTCCGGCTCCCACATGTGTGCCATGCACATGCAACACCACAGATCATCATCATAATCATAACAACAATAATATGTTTACTTTAAGTCCTTCCTCCTTTGCTAAGCAAATAATTTCAAGTTTTTTTTTAATGAAAGTTTTTTTTTATTAATAACACACATGTTATTGGTTTGTCTTATATATAACTAAACTCTAATTGTCAGGACTTAATTAAAAAACACACACACACAAAAACTTTTGACAGTATTTTGAGGACTTCTTGTCTCTTTTGTGGACTTGGGCCGATTGACAAAGTGATGTCAGCTGATACAGACTTACATAAAGTTTTGTTAAGACAGACTGATGTACTAAGTAAGAGAAGATAGGTGGCGAGGCAAGACCCACAGAGGACAAATAATGTTTAAAGAAAATATAAATAAAACTCAACGGACAGTGACACAGGTGAACTTACATAGTTAACTTCACAACACCTTGTAGTCTCATGTTTTTGTTAAAAACCTTCCTTGGCATCTCTGATGGTCCTAGTGCCTCCTACTGACTCGTGCCCATTTGGCTAAGGCCTGGCTGTCTCCACTAGGTTGTGCCACCACTGCCACTATCCCAACACTACTAAACTAGACTGCTAGTATATCCATAAAACATGTGTGATGGATTGAGCTGCTGCTAATGATTCCTATAAACTAAACTACTAATTTCCTGACAATGCAGATGAAATTTGTTCCAAAAAACAATTTATAAACAGGTCCACTTCCCCCATATCCTAATAACCTTTTTCTCCACCACTACCTCTGGTGGGTGGTAGGAAAAAAAAAAAACTAAAACATTTAAAAACCATTATTAAAAATAAGGTTAAAAAGTTTAGACCTACATACAGGCAAATTGTTGAAATATAGGGTTTGTTGCATTAAATGAAATAATAATTTAAAATGCTTATCTCAAACCACCAACCACAGAATACACATAGAGGGACCCATGGCTCCAGCTGCATATGTAGCAGAGGATGGCCTTATCTGGCATCAATGAGAGGGGAGGCGCTTGTTCCTCTGAATGCAAGATGCAATATCCCCAGAATAGGGGAATGCTAGGGTAGTGAGGTGGGAGTGGGTAGGTAAGTGGGTGGGGGAACAGGGGAGGAGGAGGGATGGGATGGGGGTTTGAGGAAGAGAAACTGGGAAGGGGGATAACATTTGAAATGTAAATAAATAAATAAAATATCTAATAAAAAATTGGAAAAAATAAAATATTTAGTTTGATATTTGACAAATACTTGGCTACACAGTGTAATGAATTAAAAGGAAAAGTGTAAGCTCCATTCTACTGTCTCTGTCACCTGTTGATGGAGATTTAAGTGGTTTAGGGTCTACACCACAGAGGCCTTCACTGGGTTAAGGCTAGAGGGAGGAAGCCTGGGGTTTGACTACACCATCTTGGTGAAGGGATTCACAGTCCTCCTGTCCTCATGCCAATAGCAGGTCTCCCCATCACCAGGTGAAACCAGCCACCTTCACCTTCTACAGAGTTTCTTTGATTTGTGAACAAGCTGAGTTGGGGGACTCCACAAAGTTTGAGGGGGAGGCAATCATTTCTTTTTTTAAAATATTAATGTCTATATTTTATTATAATCAACACAGTGCATATTTTACACCAATCATAAAAATGGTGGACATGTTAAACATAAATAGATAAAGTATTTTTGTTTGTTTGTTTTGTTTTTAGTAGAGATTTAAAATCTTGGCTCTTACTGTTGTACAAACCCAAAATAAGAACAATTTTTAGACATTGGAGTTCATTGTAATAAGGCTGTACTTCAGTGTCCCTCACATCACCAAAGGCTTTTACCTCCATATTAACTAAACTAAGAGTTGACAGTTGTAGGCACAATTGTTTGGATATATATTTCTTGCTATGGTCATAGCTATTTGACTTGAGTGATTGTCTTCATTCTCAGCCCACAGGGAACAAGTTAAATTTATTTAAGAAATGGTATGTGTATTAAGATGGTCTATCCATGAAGTCATTCATTAACTATTTCAATGAACAATGGTTCTGCTTGGAGGGTGGCACAGACATTAGGTGAGACATTAGGTCAGTAGATTCTGGTTCATTGGCTGTGATGATTTTGAAAAGCATTCATCACAGAAAAAGTGTTACTTATAAGTTCCTCTCCTTCAAAATTGATACAATAATTATAAATATCAAGCAAAACGTTCAGTCTCACCCTTTGTTATTCTCTTACAAACCACCTCCCAAATTAATTGTCTATGTTTCTTTTGGTTATATAAATAATTTTGAAATATGTAAGCTGTTCTGAAAACCATAATATAGTGTAAAAACATGAAATAAACAATCCTACTGATAGAGAGGCTGAGATAGGAGAAACATGATTTCTAGATCATTATGTGATACCCGGCAAGACACTGTCAGGTACAAACAAGCAGAAAGTGTATATGGATTGTACAATATTGGACCTATCTCTCCAATTACCAAATTAGATAGACCATTGGATGATAGCCAACAATTTCTAATTCCTCATATTTTTGGATTTCAATCGATTAGGATATGTTGGTAATATTAATTTTCATATTAGGAGATATTAAGGAAAAGTGATTATTACTTCCTGTTATTTTTGTTGTTAGAGGTGGAATTATGTTCATGTGGGTTTGTTGAAAGATTACTTTCTTGCTTTTTCTAGGGTGTAGTTTTGCTCCTTATGTTGATATTTTCCATCTGTTATCCCTTGTAGGGCTGGATTTGTGGAAAGATATTATGTAAATTTGGTTTTATCATGGAATATCTTGTTTTCTCCATCTCTGGTAATTGAGAGTTTTGCTGAATATAATAGCCTGGGCTGGCATTTGTGTTCTTGTAGGGTCTGTATGACATCTGCCCAGGATCTTCTAGCTTTCATAGTCTCTGGTGAGAAGTCTGGTGTAATTCTGATAGGCCTGTCTTTATATGTTACTTGACCTTTTTCCCTTACTGCTTTTAAAATTCTTTCTTTGTTTGGTACATTTGTTGTTTTGATTATTATGTGACGGGAGGAATTTCTTTTCTGATCCAGTCTATTTGGAATTCTGTAGGCTTCTTGTATATTCATGGGCATCTCTTTCTTTAGGTTAGGGAAGTTTTCTTCTATAATTTTGTTGAAGATATTTACTGGCGCTTTAAGTTGGGAATCTTCACTCTCTTCTATACCTATTATCCTTAGGTTGGTCTTCTTATTGTGTCCTGGATTTCCTGGATGTTTTTGGTTAGGGGCTTTTTGTTTTTTGCATTTCCTTTGACTGTTGTGTCAATGTCTTCTATGGTGTCTTCTGCCCCTGAGATTTTCTCTTCTAACTCTTGTATTCTCCTGGTCATGCTTGCATCTATGACTCCTGATCTCTTTCCTAGGTTTTCTAACTCCAGGGTTGTCTCCCTTTGTGATTTCTTTATTGTTTCTAGTTCCATTTTTAGATCCTGAATGGTTTTGTTCATTTCCTTCACGTGTTTGATTGTGTTTTCCTTTAGTTCTTTAAGGGAATTTTGTGTTTCCTCTTTAAGGGGTTCTAGCTGTTTACCTGTGTTCTCCTGTATTTCTTTGAGGGAGTTATTTATGTCCTTCTCAAAGTCCTATATCATCATCATGAGAAGTGATTTTAGATGTGAATCTTGCTTTTCTGGTGTGATGGTGTATCCAGGACTTGCTATGTTGGGAGAATTGGGTTCTGATGATGTCAAGTAACCTTGGTTTCTGTTGCTTATGTTCTTAAGCTTGCCTCCTGCCATCTGGTTATCTCAAGTGCTACTTGCCCTCACTATATCTGACTGGAGTCCTTCCTGTGATCTTGATTGTGTCAGAACTCCTCAAAGTCAAGTTGTCTCTGTGATCCTGTGATTCTGGGATCCTGTGATCCTGAGATCCTGGGTGTGTCAGAGTTCCTGGGAGTCAAGCGGTCTCTGGGACCCCTGAGATCCTGGGCATATTAGAGCTCCTGGGAGTGGAGCTTCCTCTGGGTGCTGTGGGACTGGCTACAGAGTTTGAGCCCAAGGTCTGCTAAGGGCACCAGCCAAGACCAGAAGGGTAATTTCAAGTTTAAAACCAAAATGGTGTACTATTACACATTCAATAGAATGACTTAACCTAAATGCACCAAAAGATGAGTTGAACACAGCACCCATATTTTTGAGATGGAACTGAAAACACAGGACTGTCACTTTGGAACACATATTTGGCCATTTCTCAGGGTGTTTAGTAAATATGTATAAATGGTCCAACCATTCTATTTCAAGTATTTTATCTAGAAGATATCAAATAAAACTCCTCACAAAGAAGACTTGTATGAAAATATCAATTACCATTTCTTTTTATTCATAATAGTTAAAACTGGAAAGAAAACAAGTATCTAACAACAGAGGCATGCATAAATAAATGTGCAATTACTCACTGTTGGTACACAGTATGAATGAATCTCTGAAACATGATGCCAAGTGAAGGAACGATACACCCACATCACCTCATTTACAGAAAGGTCAAGGACCAATGCAATGAGAAAAGCTAAAAACCAGCAGTTACCTCCTGGCTCCAGGGTTAGATAGGACATTGGGGACAAAGAAAGAAAACAAGGAAAGCTTCTGGCTGATGAAATATTCTGTCTCAACAGAAATGTATCTTGTAAAAATCAAATTGGTTACTTAGAATCTGTGCATTTGACTGTGTGTATACAACCTCAAAAGCTTTTAAATATTATTCTGTCTCATGAGATAGGGTTTTTAGGAACATAAACCAAGGACTCTGAAAACACTTTTTGTGTTATAGCCTGTAATGGTTTAAACGGGAATGGCTCCCCTAGGCTCTTATTTCAATATTTAATCTCCAGATGGTTGAAATGTTTAGAAAAGATTAGGAGGTGTGGCTTAAAGCAAATGTGTGCTGGGGGGGTGGATTTTGAGGCTCCAAAAGCCCACACCATTCCAAGTTAGTTCTTTCTCTCTGCCTCATGCCTTTGAATCAGATGTACTTACCCAGCTACAAATACAGGGCCATGCTCTCTGCCACAACTGGCTGCCCACCTGGAAACATGGGTCCCCAACTAAATGCTTTCTTTAATAAGTCACAGTGTCTTGTCATGACAGTAGGAAAGTAACCGAGACATGGACTTAAGCAAAATAAGCTTAAAGGAACCCAGGATTCTAGCTGTTGAAGAAGGGGGTTACAAATACAGACAGGAGGCATACAGGAGTCTACCCAAAGTACCCGGTCCTGAGTTACAAGTTACTAGCACAAAATCCCAATTATATATTCGGAGAATACAAAACAAATAGCTCAGCATGTATGGATCCCAGATCCCAGTTTCAAAATACCATCCTCTATCAAGTAAAAAAAAACAAAAAAAACAAAAACATCAGGAACCCTGGAGAAAAAGCTAACTGAAGAGCCAGAGCACAGAGGATACAAGGAACCCATAGCAGCTTCTACACAGCCACGGCACTGAGGAAACAAATACTCAGGGAATGAATGGCAGCAGAAAGGACAGCACAGCAGCCAAAGTGAGGGTCCTTGGCTGTGTCTGCATCAAAATGAAAAGTCAGCGTCGACGACTAAGCAAGGAGAAACTCCTATTTAGCTTCCACTATTCGCTTGATACAGACTAGAAGTATCCGAAGGAGTCTCAGTTGAGTTTCCCAGATCTTACTGGGCTGTAGGGTCTATCTTCAGAGCATTTTTCTTGATTGCTAATTGAGTCAGGAGTGCCTGGTGTACTGTGGGTTGTAGCATCCCTTGGTAGGAGGGTAAATACTATTATATAAGAACATTAGACGAGCAGATGCCAAGGAGCCAGCCAGCATTCCTCTGTGGTCTGCTTCAGTTCCTGCTTTAGTGCCTGCCCTCACTTCCTTCAATAATGGAATGAGACTTGGAATTTTAAGACAAAAATATAAAAATAAAATCTTTTCCACCTGCAAGTTTTTTTTTTGTTATAGTATTTATTGCTAAAAACAGAAAAAGAAACCAAAAGAGACTCTATCAATATGATACAAGCAAATGGAGAAGATAGAGAAGGCCAGTGTACTGGCTGGTTTTGTGTGCCAACTTGACACAGGCTGGAGTTATCACAGAGAAGGGAGCTTCAGTTGGGGAAGTGCCTCCATGAGACCCAGCTGTGGGGCATTTTCTCAATTAGTGATCAAGGGAGTAGGGCCCCTTGTGGGTGGTGCCATCCCTGGGCTGGAAGTCTTGGGTTCTATAAGAGAGCAGGCTGAGTAAGCCAGTAAGGGAAAGCAAGCCAGTAAGGAACATCTCTCCATGGTCTCTGCATCAGCTCCTGCTTCTTGACCTGCTTGAGTTCCAGTCCTGACTTGCTCTGGTGATCAACAGCCATGTGGAAGTAAGCTGAATAAAAAACCCTTTCCTCCCCATCCTGCTTCTTGGCCATGATGTTTGTGCAGGAATAGAAACCCTAAGACAACCCGCTTTCGATGAAAGGTTAAGAGATAAACAGAAGGAATGGCAAGGTTAGAAAACTGTTAATGATTGCTACAACTATTCAGTGAAAGTCGAATGAAGACAAAGATATTTACAGTCTGAATATATCACTAGACACATTGATGACTGACTTTATACTATTTTGGTGAAAAATCCTAGCAGACCCAGAATGACCAACAGTCACCAATACAGGTACGATCTGATAGCTTCTTATGATGCACTCAGAAATACTCTTCGGAAAGGTGAGATAAAGACAGCCAGAATGGGGACTGAGAGGACCGAGTCAATAAAGTACTCCCACCGAAGCATAAAGACATAATTTTGTATCCCCGGAACCCACATGAAAGCTGGGAAAGTAGATTTATCACACCCCAATACTGAGGTGGAAAACAGACAGGGCCATACAGGGAGCTCATTGGCTAGCCATCCAAGCCATCAGTGAGCTCAAGTTCAGTGAGACCCTACCTCAAAAAGCAGAGTGGACCACAATCAAGGAAGACACCTGACCCTGTGACATCCACATGAATTTGCACACGTTTACCTATATCTACATGAACACACATGCTCATTCACAAATATGTTCACATGAACAAAAGAAAGGTAGGACCAAGGAATCATCCCAGACTGACAAAGGTAAAGGTGCCTGGCAATAAAATGTTTCTAAGTTGTGTTTGGACTGGGGAAATATAACTATAATTCTCATCATTCAAACTACTGCTATTGTCAACTAAAAGTAGATGCTAGTTAAATAGGAATCATGTGTCTGGGATGTTTCTTAATTGTAAGTTAATGAAAATAATAATAGTAAATTGGACTTCACTGTTCATTAAGCAATACTAGGTTTAAAAACTATAACACACAGCCATTTCTTTTAATCATATCATAGCTATCACAAGAATTAGACTAAGCAGTATGCAGAGAGAATTATTATAATCAATAAGATAAAGACACAAAATTTACTAGGTAAAACAAAAAGGTATTTCCCTCAGTCAGAGAGATCATCTGGTACTTTCATGAAAAGAGATTTCATCTGTGGGCAGAACCACCATAATCAGAACAAAAACACCGAACAAAATAGACTAGGGATCTAATTCAGTAGTAAAATGCTTGTTGTACATGCAGGATGCCCTGGATTCAATCCCTGGTATACCATAAGAGAGAAGGAAGGAGGGAGGAAGAAAGGAAGGAAGAGAGGGAGGGAGGGGAGAAGGGAGGGAGGGACAGAGGAATGTGCAGACAAATTGATAGACAGACAGATGGGCAGACTGACTAAAGAAAAAAGCATAGAGGTGCTCTGCAGATGGGCCATTGTGAAGTAAGGCACTGAGAAGCAAATTGAAACATTAGTAGGAATCGTAGGAAACAGTTCTGGTTGGAGGTAGACAACATGAGAAGAAACCATATGGATAAAGGCCAGATCATTTCAGAGCTTTGAGTTCCAAATGTCTATCTCTACAATGATTGAATGCTTTGGCAGTAGGATAAATCCCTACTTCACACTAAAAGACAAGAAGCTAATCCAGATGTCTATAAATAAGAAAAAAGTCTATGCTAAGCTAAGGCAGGGAAAGACCGCTATTGATAACCCCTTTCTTGTACCCATACAACGGTCCTATCTTAAGACCACTTGTAGAGAGAACTAATAAGCACTATATGGGTCACACAGCATATTTATTAGCTCATCTTTATAGAAGCCTTATTAACATTTCTCTATGCTGATTTTTACAGCTACTAGCTTTTTTGTTTTTCCTCCAGTAAATTTAGAAAAGATTTAAAGAACAGCCTTTAAATTTTAGTGTATAAAAACCTTATTAATAAATATCACCAATAAAGCTTCTTTGCAGGTAAACTCATTTCAACAAGAAAAATATCCAATTTCAAAGCATTTCATTTCCCCAAAGTTGCTTTCTTCCAGTGTGGAAATGAAATATGTGCCCAGAGCTACTGTCAAACTTTAAGAAGAAATTCCCATCTTGAGTTTCCTCCAGATCATCACTGTATAACTAACTGGTCTGTGGTTTTTTGAGACAGGATTTTACTCTATCACACTGACTGACACAGAGTTTGCTATGTATGTCAGACTGACCTCAATCTCACAGAAACCCTCCTGCCTCAGCTATCTGAGAGATGGGCTTTCAGACTTGTGCCACTATACCCAGCTTCCACAAATAGTTTTGGTTATTATAAATAAATACATTCTTTATGAGAGGAAAGAACTGAAAGTAAAACTCTTGGTGTTTGCAACAAATACTTTTGTCAGGTTTCAAGGAGGAAATCTTTGAAACTAGAACTCAAGAGGTACCAAGATGGTTTAACAGATATGAATGGAATCAAGTAAGTTTCCAGGACAGGAAGTGAAAACATACTACCCAAAGTAATGCCTCTGTCTCTGGGCAGTGTTCTAATTAGCAGAGAACTGAAATTTCAGCTTATGCAGGGAAAGGGTAAGCATTCCCTGACATTTGTTTGGGACAACACAAGTAATACATGATTATACCTTTCTATTACACTGCTAATAAAGCTCCATCAAGTTGTTTTACATTTTGAGCTTCACCAACGATTTCCTGGGTTTTGTTTTGTTTTGTTTTGGGACATGAGAAAGGTGACTATTCAAAAGGAGAGACAATGGCTTCTTCTACAGCCACCTTCAGTGCTTGTCTGGGGGTGATGCTGTCATATTATCACTGCACCAGCTACACAGTTCATAGCAGCTACTATCACAGTCCATAAAGGTAAGGCCAGTGAGAAGTCTACAAAAGGCAACACCTGAAGCCACCTGAAAATAGTTACTCACAAAGAAACACGGGCAACCCTGTCTTAGTTAGGCTTTCCACTGCTGTGAAGAGACACCATGGCCAAGGCAACTCTTAGAAGGACAGAGATTTAATTGGGGCTGGATTACATTTCAGGGGTTGAGTTCATTATTTCATGATGTCGGGAAATGCGCAGGCAAATTTGGAGCTGGAGGAGCCAAGAATTCTACATCTTGATACACAGGCGGCAAAAGGGCAATATCTTCTACAGGCAGCCAAGAGGAGGCTGTTTCTACTGGCCAGACTTGAGCATGTATATGAGAACTCAAAGTCCCACCTCCCCAGAGACACACTTCCTTTAACAAGGTCACACCTCCTCTGATTAGGCTACTACTCCTAATAGTGTCACTTCCCATGGGCCAAGCATATTCAAACCACCACAAACCACAAAACTTTCCTTGATTTTATTGGATTCTATGAGGTCAGAACCCCAAAGCGTCCAGTGCATGATTGCCAATGCCCATCAGTGCTCTCCAAAACGGATCATAAAAGTAGTACAGAAATAAAGTGGTGGGAGATGAAAGCAGACTTGTAGCAACCTTCATGTTGCTCCTTTTTTCCAGTTGCTAGATCCATAACACAGGGCATGTCAAGTGTCTCCTAATCAGTTTTCTCATCTACTGAAATGTAAAATTACAAGTAGCAATAAAATAAGCATTCCCAGTAAAGTGATTGCACTTGGCTTTAATTTTCAGATGAATAAAGGTGTTTGAAAAATTAAGTTAGACAATTTAAGATGTTCCTTGCAGCACTTAGTATATCATAAACATAGGGCACCTTCATGCTGCTGCACAATCTGTACACTGCATGAATACACACTCCTGAATGGGCCCAGTGGGGCTCACCATTCAGCCTACACTGTACTGAGTAGGCCATGTATTCCACAGAAAACTGTATCTACAAAGGCGGCACTTTCTCCTCTACTTTAGTTTGTACAAAGGCAAGGCACAGTACTGGTTAACAGTAGTCAGAAATGAGTGCTCACTATGTGTTAGCTGAAAAATAAAGCAGAGGCCAGGATCTTCAGAACTCAGGAACTCCAAAAGCTCAATAACAAATGCAAAAAGCTCAAAAATGGGCAAAGGACTTGAAGAGCTATAGATAGATATTAGATAGGTAGATAAACAGGTAGGTAGGTAGGTATATAGATAATCTGCAAGGATAATATATAAATTACCACAGTGTATATGAAAGAGTATGCCAGATCACAAATAAAAGAAATGTACAAAAAAGTTACCTAGTATACAGGTATACTCCCCCCAACACACACATGAAAAATAACTGCATGACTTATGGTCTTTAAAATATGTTAATGGGTGAGAATATCACTCAGCAATAGAGCGCCTGATAATATGCACAAGGGTCTGAATTCAATTCCTAGTAACTCAAAAATAAAATATATTAAGAAGATAGATCTCATATAGAATATTCTGATCAATAAGAATGAACACAAAGGAAATTTTTGGAAATGTTGGATAAATTTTATCCCTTGATGACAATGATGTCTCAACTATATATAAATGTATGTCCAAACTCATCGGCATAACACATTAAATATGTGTACTATTTGTACAATAAAGACTTAAAGGCAGTTTCCTAAATCTATAATTGAGTTTTCTCATTAATGCCAAAATAAACAAATTTTCTGACTCAACTGACACAATTATTCATGCTTTTAAATTCCTGGGAATAGGCAGGAATCAGCAATGAGGCACAAATAAAGTGAAGTTTCTAAGTCTAATTTAAAAAATGGCTGGGGCTGGAGAGATGGCTCAGCAGTTAAGAGCACTGACTGTTCTTCCGAAGGTCCCGAGTTCAAATCCCAGCAACCACATGGTGGCTCACAACCATCTGTAATGAGATCTGATGCCCTCCTCTGGAGTGTTTGAAGTGAACTACATATAATAAATAAATAAATCTTTTAAAAAAATGGCAAAACATGGTTTTGGTTTCCTTTTTCCTCTTTGTATTCTTCCAACCTCTAAGAAAAGGTTACAAGAGCACATGCAGTCAACACGCAGCCACTGACTATCTTCTACTACAGCACGTCCACTGGATAAAGAGCATGGACAAAGCACAGAATAACAGCTGCACAAAATAATGCTGTCTGTGAGGCTAGCCATGACGACGTAATTAACAACCCTGGACAGGGTCTTTCCTAGATGGAATTAAACTCTGTCTATAGAAGCCAGCGCTGCAAAGCTCTAGTGCAGGCAGACTTCAAACTCACAATCTACCCCTAGCCTCCAAGAGCTGGCAACAGGAGCCTACGCCCTCATGCTGAGGTAAAGCACGTAGGGTGGCTGAACACTCAAGGGATATCCAGTTCTTAACCAAAACAACAAATACTAAGGTAACTTACAACTGAGGAAAGATTGTAGAAAAAGTTTTAACATTGTAGTATAAAGGCTCAATCCATTTTTTTTAGTTTCAATGAATTTTCAAATTTGTTGGCTGGCTTTACCTTGACATAGAAATATCACAATATTATCCAGAATGTACTAATTCTGAGTCTTGGCACCTTTCATAAAAGTGTACAGCAACTATCTATAATGAGGGGCATGCCAGTAGATTCGTAAGGAATTGCCCATATTTCATAGTTCCTTTTAGTCTAAGCAACAGGATTATATTATAGATATATTTATAGAAGTAGAAAAAAATGAGAGAAGGAAACAATACAATCTCTATACATTTTAATATCTACCATAACATCTACATGGTTGATTATTATATATCATAAACAGAAATAGAAGCAACTAATACAATTTGCACATTCAACTTTAATTTTCTTAGTAATACATTAAAATGGTAAAACAGATAAACCTTCTTTAGCTTAAACATATTAGTAAGAAATGACAATTGCTTGCCATATTAAATCACCTACATATGGTATATATATATCACATGTAGAAAGCATCTCATTTGTGCTAGCTGCATTTCAAGTAGTCAACAGCCACACATGGTTACTAAGATGATCTATGCTTTCTATATTCAGTCAGTCAGTGTTTATTCAATTATGTCTTTATACCCTGAGCTAGTAAATATCTTTGCACTTAGAATTTGTGTAGCACTCTCATTGAGGATGACCACAGAGCAACACACATATGACAGAAGCTAAATGTATGTAGTCCAGACCTGAAGGACTATTCCAACAAGCATGAACAATCCACAAGAGTCCAATTATTGGCAGTGGGTACTTAGGCAGAATGTAGTTTTAAATATGTGTCTACTCTAAAAGGATTAAGTTCACACATTAGTATTGTCAAATAGACCATCAAGCAAGGCACCAAACTAAAATCTGAGAAATGTGATGACTGTAAAAATCCTCTAGAAAACTGGCCATAAGGTTTTAAAGCTGGCCTGAATCGAAGGGAGAAAAGCACAAATTCTTGCAAAATGCATTAGCTATGCTGTTGAACAGAGTACAAAGAATGATTCAGCAAATTCCCCATCAGATCTGCTCATACTCTCGTTTCTGGCCCTCCTCTTATAAAATAAAGATAACATGCCCCGGAAGGATGATTACGTGTCAAATGACTGGAGAGGGTATGCTGGGTTTCACCATGTATATCAGTTTCAGCAGTGGAGAATAAAGCTGGCAGTGTTAACATGAGTGTAAATGATCGTCCTGCCCACCGATTTCTTAGCCAAACCCTGGGATTCTACACACTCATCCATCATGGAGAGCAAAGTGCTGACAAAACAAAAAAGCTGTTAGGTCAGAATGGGGAAAAATCATAAATTTAAAGGTCTAAATTTTCCTCTCAGTGAATGCTAAAATCATCTCTAATTCTAAAACATATCCCAAAGCAATTATTAATCGTATGACAAATTTGTTTTCTCCTTTCTTCTAAAATCCCTAGGTTTTTCTCAATAATGGGATTCCTCAGGTTAGGAAAGGGAAGAAGATCATTAAGTCAGAGGTCCAGAAGCTTCCATTTGAAAGAGGGAAGAACAAGAGAGGAGCTGATGATACTGGTTCAAAGTTCATTGTGTACCTTCCTTCTTTCTTTCTTCCTTCCTCTCTTCCTTTCTTCCTTCCTTCCTTTCTCTCTTCCTTTCTTTCTTCCTTCCTTCTTTTCTCTCTTCCCTTCTCTCTTCCTTTCTTCCTTCCTTCCTTTCTTCCTTCCTCCCTCCCTCCCTCCCTCCCTCCCTCCCTTCCTTCCTTCCTTCCTTCCTTCCTTCCTTCCTTCCTTCCTTCCTTTCTTCTTTCCTTTCAGCTTAGATGGTGACTCTGGCATTTAAACCAGAATGTCCACTGTTTCTAGAAGATTGTGTTGCATCTTATAGAGGAAATGCCTGTATTGGATACATTTCTTTTCTTGTGAGCAGTGGCCTAGGGCTCAAGGGTCATCTATAAATCCAGTAGGAACTATTTAGGCAGAAACATATATTAAACAAGGTTATGCTTCAACCCACAACATGAATATAGCCAGCCATCCCTGTATTGCCACTCAAAGAAATTGCGCAGTATTGGCAAATTCAGGCATCATAGCAACTTCACAAGCCACAGCCTTGAATCACAAGAATTAACTACGCATGATAAAGGGTTCGGTGCTGAACTAACTGAAATTCCCAACAGCTATTTAGTAATCTGCATTTTGTTCAGACATAGCTGAAATAAGAAGCTCTAGGTTGGGGCCAAACCAGAAATGTTCTAGACTGAGGCACACCGATGTAGACATCCCATCTAGTCCCACCCATTAGTAAAATGGCACTATGTGATTCACAAACTGTGCGAAGGTTACAGAAATATATAACATCAAGCTTGCTGGAGGAAGCAAAAACAAGCAGCAAAGTGTTTTAAATTTGAGATTTTGATGGACAAAAACTAACCATTTAGTATAATAAATTACTAAGGCTTTTCTTTTATTGTAATTGGAGAAAGATTTAATCCTGTAATGTAGTATGTTTATATCAGGAAACCCTAAAACAACATTCACGAATCTACTTCAGAAAGCACCTGCCACGCGAAGAAGCTTACAAAGGGAATGGCTGTGTTAATTAATTAGAATAAATAATGAGGTCATGATAAAAGCATTGGTCCAAACTTAAGAGAATGTGTCCCACTTGCTATATAACATTAACTTATCTACTTATAGCAAAAAGACTTCTGGATTTAAAAAAAGGGGAAAGGCAGTGTAAGAAGCAATTGCTATGACTGTAAATAACCACAGGCTAGGCGTATTTGTGTCTGTTCACAGAATGACAGGTTTCTATTAGCTGCAACTAACCATTTAGTACTAGGAAATCCAATTTCCAAAAGAAAACTTTGGGGCTTTATTCACAAAGTACTTTTTTTTTAACTTTTATTGCATTATGATGAGAAAAGTTACATGATTTCAATTTGAATTTGTTAACATTTAAAAACATATTTTGAGTAAATAGAATTAAATCACATTCTTATTTCCCTTTTGTACCCCAACTCCTCCCAGAGACCCCCTTCAATACCTACAATATCTTTTTCTGTCATACTCCTTAAAATTGAAAAAATGTTATAATAAAAATGAGTATTATAAAAGTTGTTTGATATAAAACAATTTACCAGTGTTATGTAGATGCTTGTCTACAGCAATACTGCAAATACATATGTTTTTCTCATTATAAATTTCAAATAACTCCAAACATATTAACTGTATATTTCAAAATAATACATTACTACTAGTATTTTCTTAAATGAACATAAATATGTAAAGTCTTTTTGTTTGTTTGTTTTGACTATGACTAAAACAAGTACTTTGTACAAGCCCATACAAAGCACTTGTTTTAGTCATAGTCTTTTTATCAAAACCATCTATCAACATTCTCTATCAACATGTGCAGCCACAAAAATGGTAAAGTACAGAGTCAACTGCAATGATTTATTTGAATATCTATTAGACAGAAATAGCTTATCTGGATTATCTGGTTTAGAAGTTACCTGACACCCATTTTGACCCCAGCCCTTTCCTCCACTCTGCCTACAGTTCCTTTAATAATTATAGACTTTTTAATTTCTTGCTAAAGAAATTCTAAATCTTGGAGCTGGGGAAATAGCTCAATCAGTAAATTGCTTGTAACACAGCAAGAGGACCTGAGTTTTAAGTCACAATAGAGTATGCCATAATCCTGGTGTTTGGAAGACATAGGCATGTGGACCCCTGGGGTTTGATGACCTTCCACCCCGTAATCTATAGTGAGCTCCAGGCCAGTGAGAGACACTCTCACAAAATAAAATAAATAAAAGTATTCCTGAGGAACATTATCTGACATCATCCTTTGACTATAGACAGACACATGTAAGGACACATAGATACATGTACACCCACACATACATACACAAACCCACATGGGACACATGCATGTGCACACACAGAGAAACACTAAAGCTTTTTTTAAACACTTTCTGTTTTAAATCACACACAACTAAAAAAATAATTTCTGAGGGCAATCAAGATCCAAGACCCTTCTACATTTTGTTTCAAATTGGACTCCTCCCACTTTTCTGAGTGAGCTATGCTGGCAGCCCATTTCATTAAGGCAATTTCATTTGTTGTTCACACAATCTGTAAGACTGTGAATGTCTTTATAATCTTGTCTTCCAAAATTAGTGCTCTGTTCTTTTCTGTCCTTAAAAGAGTCACCGCAAACTGAAACCTGAGACCTAACCATCGGAAAGCAAAAGGCAGAAAATTCCATTTCATTTGATCATCCATCCCTGAAAACTATGAAGTATACTGGAATATTTCAATGTTCCCTGGAATCACTTACAAGAGTATTGAACTTGCTTCTATATAAGAATTATATATAATTATATAAGAAATGATTGTTTGGTCCTCCTCAGGAACATGACCCCTGAGAGACTATATGTCAGTGGATGCCTCTGCATCTGTACAGATACAGGCAGCACTAATTTGACCAAATGTGTGGGGCAAGATATGGAGATGGGAATAGGACATGGAGGGTGCCTGGGAGTAGTTGGGTGGCTATAATAAAAAAATAAATAAAAATACACTGTAGAAAGAACTAGCTGTTGAAATATTTGTTATAGCAGATTGAGTGACAATCCCAAGACAATGGGTCTATCTTTTCTCTATCCCCATAATCCTACCCAGCAGCTAAAGTAAGAATTAGCAGTTGGATAATCAGCAAGCAATAGCACCTGTTGGAAAAAGGTCTCTAAACATCAAAAGAATCAGATTAGAAGCTAGGGACACGTCTGGGAGGGTGAAAGTGCTTGCCACTGAACCTGATGGCCTGAGTTCAATCCCCAGATCTGACAAGGTAACAGGAAAGAAAGAACTGGATCTCCATGGCACACAGGTACACATGCACACATGCATACATGCACGTGCATGCACACACACACACACACACACACACACACACAGAGAGAGAGAGAGAGAGAGAGAGAGAGAGAGAGAGAGAGAAAGAGAGAGAGAGAGATGTAGTGAGGGTAGGAAACAATTTTTAAAGAGAAAAAATGCTTAGAGATTGTCAGAAGAATGAGGTCTACTCCAAGAGCTTATTGTATGTAGATAGATAGATAGATAGATAGATAGATAGATAGATAGATAGATAATAAAACAAAAGCAAGTGTACTGGCTAGTTTTGTGTGTCAACTTGACACAGGCTACAGTTATCACAGAGAAGGGAGCTTCATTTGGGGAAGTGCCTCCATGAGATCCAGCTGTGGGGCATTTTCTCAATTAGTAACCAAGGGGGTAGAGCCCCTTGTGGGTGGTACCATCTCTGGGCTGTAAGTCTTGAGTTCTATAAGAGAGCAGGCTGAGCAAGCCAGGAGAAGCAAGCCAGCAAGGAACATCCTTCCATGACCTCTGCATCAGCTCCTGCTTCCTGACCTGCTTGAGTTCTAGTCCTGACTTCCTTGGTGATAAACAGCAATGTAAAAGTGTAAGCCAAATTAACCCTTTCCTCCCCAACTTGCTTCTTGGTCATGATGTTTGTGCAGGAACAAAAACCCTGACTAAGACAGCAAGCAAACAAAATTATCATTCCCTTACTATCTCAAAATAACTTTTCAAGAGTAAAAAAAAAGAGTAAAAGAAGAATTCCACTTAGTAAGAAACACATAAAATTATATCTTTAAACTAAAGAGACTTTTTATTTTATATGTTAAATTTTAAAGACAGCCAGCTTTTACAAAAATGAAGCCTTTACATCTCTGATAGTCTCATTCCTCTCCTAAGACACTGGTAACATTCAAAACTGCCTTCATTTCATAGTGAGTATTTGATCTACAAAAATGTCTAAAGATAGGTACCTAAATATAGCAAAACATTCACCATGGCAATATTTATTGTTGAGTAAAAATCATTCTAGATGGTCATCAGTGGAACAGTGCAGTCCACGCTGCTGCGTCCCCATCATGGCATTCTGGGTACTTCTTTCAATTCATAGTATCTCCCCTTGAGACAAGACGCTCGCAAGGAGCACACTAGGACGGCATTTTCATAAAATGTGTAAATGACAGCTGATGTACGAAAGGGAATGCGAACAGATATTACCTATATGGTGTTCACACAAAGAAACACGTCATTCAGAAGCAGAAAACAAGCAGGTTGTCATTAGTGTCAGTGCCTAAGGTAAGCAGCTGTTTAATTCCACACCACAAGAAATGTCCCCTTGGGGCTCTCATAGCTGAACCACCAACCAAAGAACATACACGGGCTATTGTAGGGAAATACCCAGGGAAATACCCACCTGCTCAGAGGAGAAGGGGAGGGGGAGGGGGGAAGGACTGTGGAAAGGGTGACTGGGAGGAGGGCAGTGAATAGGATGTAAAGTGAATAAGTAAAAATCGAATTAAATAACAACAACAACAACAACAACAAGAAATGTCATCTCCAATTCTGATATTTAATGAAAGGTTAAAAAAGGCGACTACTTACCCATGTTAGCATTCATTCACATAAGTTGTTTTGCTAGTGTGTAGGAATATTTTATGTCTGTACAATAAGATCAAAAGAATAGAAATACCTAAAAGTGAAGTGTTCTACTTAAATTACATTCAAAGGGTGAAAATGGTTTCATCAAAAATAGAATCCCTTCTAAATCTTAGTAGAGAATGTTGAATGAAATTAAACCTTTTCTGAATGAATGAAGATCTGATTGCCTGAAAAGCCCATGTAATTGATAATCCTCTGGACACAAAATCCAGAGAGGATCAAGTATGTTCTGACTCTAGAACACATCCTGGTTCCCTGAATAAGCCCAGTTGTGCCCTTATTTTCCAGGAATCTATGTGCTTATTGTCACTCTAACACAGAGAATCATAAGCTACTGTGCAAGGAACTCCCATCACTTGCAGGGTTCCCCACTCAGTTTACTGAGGAAGTGCTGCACAAAAAAGTAATTACTGAGATGAACAGCACTCTGTCTTCCAACAGCACAGTACGGGATTTCTTTCCTGTTGACAAACATGTGTCAGTCGCCTAAGAAACACTTGCAGAAACATGCACAAAGGCAGAAGTGACAAAGAGCAAACCAAAAAGAAAAAAAAATGTACATTATCCCATAGTAAGATTTATAAATCCTGTGAGACCATACTATCATAGCCAAAATGAGAAAACATGAGTAGGCTCAAAAGTAATTATAGCGAACCCATCAAGACTTACATCTTCATTATATCATTTGAAATCTCTCCTGGTCATTAAAACAAAGAAAACACTCTCTAAAGATCATGAAGCACATACTCACACAAAAAAGGGAAACAGTAACATCTGACAAAAATGTCTTATAAGAATTGAGACTTAAAAATATAAAATGAATACCATTTTGTTAAAGTAATAATCACTTTGAAATCAAAGGACATGAGCAGACAAAAGAACAGGCAGGTCCTCCAGTATTGCTGGCCAGAATATAAATCAGCATAGTATATCCATGGGGAAATCGGGCCGTGAGTCAAAGCCTTAAAAGATAAACTCAATGGCAAAATATTCCATGCCTATGACTTTAGCTACAGAAAATAATTAAGTAGTAGTCTCTATAAAAATGTTCATCATAGCATTGCTTAAAATAAGGGGTCTAAAACTGAATGTTTATTAGCAAAAACATGATAAAATGTATAAGTACATTGAAAATATAATTATACAAAAAGCTTACAGATGTCAGAGAATGTTCAAATCTGTTACATGGCAATAGTTATAAAGCAGAAGAGACAATATACTCCCAGTTTCTCTTTTTCAGAGGAGTACGTATTTATTCACAGTTTTATATATACATATATGAATCAACAAGATAGATTTCAACCTATAAATTTAGAATAGTAATATTTCTGTCTTAAATTCTATAAGTAAATGAGTTTGTTTCAAGATAGATTATCTGAAAAAAGTCAAGATATATTTATAGCACTATTATTGATAGGAAGAAAAAGAGAGTAAGAAAAAAAAAAACAGTATACTGGGAGTAGATGGAAAAATGAATTGTAGTATCTTACAGTACCAAGAAACTTCCGTTTCAGGGAAAAACTCTTAAAACTTCATGGCAAGTCAAAAAAAGCACAGTACAGAAGGCCATGGATTATAAAATTCCATAAGATAGCTGAAATGGATACATTTGTGAAGATGTAATGCAGGCCAGTCCTTGCAGGTGCCCCGGAGAAGGGAGAGACACTGCCTGCTCAGTACCAGCTTCATGTTGGAAGGATGGACTGTTTAAGAATTAGATAAAGAAGATGGTTGTCCAACATGGTATAATAAATGCCGCAGGATTTCTCGCCTTAAAACAGTTTTATATTGTGTGACAACTACCTCAAAAAATTATTTAAAAATGTAAAACTAGTAAAAGAAATAACAAGCGCCAGGCAGTGGAGGTGCACACCTTTAATCCCAACACTTGGGAGGCAGAGGCAGGCGGATATCTGAGTTCAAGGACAGCCTGGTCTACAGAGTGAGTTCCAGGACAGCCAGGACTACATAGAGAAACCCTGTCTCGAAAAAAACAATCAATCAATCAATCAATCAATAATAAATGAAAATAAATTTAGCTGGGTGGTGGCACATGCCTTTAATCCCAGCACTTGGGAGGCAGAGGCAGGTGGATTTCTGAGTTTGAGGCTAGCCTGGTCTACAGAGTGAGTTCCAGGACAGCCAGAGCTATACAGAGAAACCCTGTCTCGAAAATACCAAAAAAAAAAAAAAAAAAAAAAGAAAGAAAGAAAGAAAGAAAGAAAAAGAAATAACAAGCATTGCATTTCTCTTTAAGTTTTACCCCATTGTTTCAAACAGTTGATAATGTATGAGAATATTTTCTCTATCAGCAAATGATAGGAACGCCATTCCATCACTGGATCTTGTGATTTGTGTTACAGAAACAACAATGCTAATATGATACCAGAGGAATTACTGCAGGGTTCACATACTAGAAAACAAATTTTCAAGGCAGGTATTAAAGCTGACTGTAATATTTTTAATGTTATCTCCATAAATAAGAGAAAAACAGAGAAATAAAGAACAGCTAGTTGATAAAATTTTAACTCTGAACTTGCTAACTCCAGTCCATTCCTCTCACATACTTGAACTATTAAACCCTAATTTCAAAGAATTTATTATTGGTGTAGGAAAACTAGAAACAGAAGTGAGTATATTAAAAGGGGAAAGACTGTTCCTATCTTGTCATGCAGGGACCAGCCAAAGTCAACAATTTGCTTAACACTTCCCCAAAGAGATATATACACATATGGATACCCAAACCAATGTGGCCATAAAGTGTTTCATAATGTCTCTCACATGTAAATATGCTGCTGTGTTCTTACATTTGATGAGCCATGATATGCATGTAACAGAAGGAACTGTATCCTATCAATTACCTATTAAGTGAGTAGGCTGTTATGAATAGCTCTAAAATGTATGTACTTTTTTTTTTAACTCTTCATCCCATTTCCATGAGGTAACCACGGAGATGCAAAATTCTTGGTAGTATACTATACTATACAGCTCTTGATATTACCCAATTGTTATTAAAAAGTCAATAGCTTTTATTCTTCACTGTAGAGTACAAGAGTAGCTCCCTGCCCCGCATCTCAAATCTGTTTAGAACACTTCCAGCTAAGCTTAGAACATAGTCTATCTTCCAAGCCTTGGTACCATTTGGATTAGGGAGGATTATTTTAAATATATACTTTACACTGAGGTATATGCATCTTTATAAATATATATACATATAAGTATATATATATATACATATATATATAACTATTGATATATGTACGTGTGTATATACACAAAATGAATAGCATTTTGTTAAGGTGATAATGATTTTGAATAAAATATATGTATATACAAAGAGAGAAAAAGAAAACTGTCACAAACCAGATTCTTAAGGCCATTTTGTCAGCTATTTGTTGACACTAAGGTTGTTTACCCTTAAAATTCTCAGCCTGGATCCTCTGCCCATTATTCTCGCAATGAAAAGGGAACCTCCGATTCATTCAAGTACCAAGGCAGAACTCCTGATTCTCTAAAGATACAGATAGAAGTAAAGCTGAGCTATCAAGGAATTCAAGGATGAACTAAGCCAATCTCGTTTCTAAATAGAAAGTTGAAGCCCAAGGAAAAACAAGTAACTCAGGGTCACACAATGGACAAAGAGTTGCCAGGTCATAGGTTAGCACAGCCCATCACTCTGGTGCACAGATGGTCAACTGTACATAAACTCTCCTACCTAGGGGTTGGGGGATTGGAGGAGTATGGGGTAGAGAATGGTGATAGGTGCTTTATTGGTAAGAACCCAATAAAGTAGCCAACAAGTCAGGTGATTTTACACACACACACACACACACACACACACACACACACACACACATACACACACACACACAGAGGCACACACATGCTGTCTAATTCATAGCAAGAACTTTTTAACTGAAAGTTTCCATGGAGATGCCTAGAAATAAAGGTGCTCATTTTTGGCAGGCCAGGCTAGGAAAGAGGAAAAATAGCAGCTGGTACAAATTCAAAAAAAAAAAAAAAAAAAAAACCCTTAAACAAACATGCTCTCCTGTAGTATCTGCTTGAATAAAGCAGCCTCGCAGAGCACAAGTCTAGACCTACGCGTGCATCCGCTTCCATCTGTTCTATTTCCCTGTGTACACTTGCTGGGAGAGCATGAAGGGAAAGCTGCCTATCTGAGTCTCTGAATGCAAGGGCCAGGAAAAAGCTAGAAGGGTATGATTTTAATGAATGCAGGGATCAAACTCATGTCACTGTGTTGTGGTCACTGATGACGTAGACTGTGGTGGCAGGACAAATGTCCCGTTAGCAATTATTATTGTTCCATTTGTGGGGTGTCAACTGATAATATTTGTTCCTTTATTACTCTTAACAACATTTGGTCTTTTGACTCATTCTCGTCCCATTTAAGCAAATAAAAGTTTTGATGATTTAGCCAAGTTTACAAAGTTTAAAAACAAAACAAAAAAAACTTCTGTCAAGAAATGTATTCCATGGCTAGTGTAGATTGCAATTCAAAGCCAGAAAGTAATTTGAAAACTTAAAAGCCATACAGTGAGGAACCTATTTTATATCTATTCTCAACTACAGATAATTATGTTCATTTTAGTTATTATATTCAGCCTTAAAGATATTATGAAATAATATGTGCAGAAAATTTGGAAGAATTCTACAACTCAAGATGCCTTCTCCCATGTTGTACCACAGAGACGAAGCTCACGGGTCCTGTGTACTGCCACCTTTACTTTAATTTTGTTCTTTCTAATTTACTTTACATCCCATTCACTGCCCCCTCTCGCTGATCCCCTCCCACAATCCTTCTACCATCCCCACTCCCCTTCTCCTCTGAGCAGTGGAGACCCCCTGGGTATAACCCCCTCTCCTGGCACTTCAAGTCTCTGAGAGGGTAGTCACTTGCTCTCACTGAGGCCAGACAAAGCAGCCGATCTAGTAGAACATACTTCATGCACAGGCAATGGCTTTTGGGATAACCCCACCCCTGTTAGTTATGACTGTTACAGTCACCAACTGTGCTATGAGAACACAGGCTGTTAACTAATGTTCCAACTAGATAAGTCCTCTAGAGAAAGAGAGGACTTCTCACAGAGAGCCAGAGAGTCAGAAACCAATGAGAAAGTTCTCTGTGGGCCACACATGTGACTATAGAAAAATGAGGCAGTTTCTATAACACTTTTCTTTGTACAACAGCAAGAAATTCTTTATAACAAGTGAAATTTGTCTCCATAATAAGGGTGATTTACTCCCAGGTCAGATGAAACTGGACTATGCAATCATGCTCATTTTCTTAAATAAGAAGAAACAAAGGTAGAGAAACACAGTTCAACCTAAGAGCTTTCCCAGAGAGAGCACTTTTTCTTTTCCAAGTTGAAGTTTCCATCCATTGGCTTTCTAATTCTAAACATGGGATTCAAAGAGCTGCCCAAGGGAGCTGAAGAGATGGCTCAGTGGTTAAAAGCAATAGCTGCTCCTCTAGAGGACTTGGGTTCAATTCCCAATACCCACATGGCAACTCCTAACTTGCCTATGACTCTAGTTTCAGGGAATCTGACACCTTCATGCAGACACACATGCAGCCAAAATTTGAATGCATGTAAAGTATTAGAGAAAGAGAAGTCCAAGAAAATGTGACTTTCTGCTCATAGTGTTGAAATCCCACCTCTCTAATTCATTTCATGTTTCTTTTCTGAGAGAAATTTCTTTTCAGCTCCAGCAACTATTTATTTTACAGCAGGAAAGCCATCTCCTCCTTCAAAACATCCAAAATAAGGGAGTAGAGATGGTTCAGCCATTACTGAGTTACCTGTTAATCTTGCAGAGGACTCTGGTTCCATTCCCAGCACTGTAGGTCAAAACCGTCAATAACTCCATTTCTAGGGAATATAATGCCCTCTTCTGATCTCCACAGGCACCAAGCACACACAGAATGAACATACATACATACATGCAGGCAAAGCATTCACGCTACAAGTGTATAAAAATAATTTACTTTTTAAATCTTTTTAAAGATCCAAAATAGAACCCAGCATAACCAAGACTGAACTAAACAGCCAGTGACTGTATCTAAATATCACTCAGCAGAACGCTCAAAACAGTTATTGGACTAATGCTTCAGAACTGAGCTTCTGGGAGAGGAAAGGTGTCCTGAGTTTAGTCATATGCTGATGTCCAAACACCTAGTGCCTCGGGATATGGCTTTATTTTTAACATGGGGACTACAGAGAACTAGTTAAGTTAAAATGAAGTTATTAGGATGATCTTCAGTCCACTATATAGGGGGAAAATGAATCACAGTCTCAAAGAGAGGTTGGCACTGATCCCTCTTCCAGCCCTCAGGAAGAAGCATCCTGCAGAGGCCTTGCTTTGAACTTCTAGCCTTCCCATTAAACAACATAGTAGTCTGCAAGCGGCACTAGCCAACTAATGCAAAAGTGTATCTCTACCTAGAAAGAAAAGGAACTGTCAGAGACCATGAAGTGGCTCACACTGATTTGTTAAAAATGCTTGATATGTTCACAATTGTGTGTATATCTCACTTTAAGAGATCCATAAATAAGAGATCACGAATAAAATGAAAACTAGAGCTGTACCTCTTAGAAAAAGACCTGGGGATGAGGGTGGTACCCATGGGGGGAGAGAGGCTTCCCTTCTCTGGGGAAAGGGGGAGGAGAGAAGAGGGAGGAGGTGTGAAGATCAGACTGGAAGAAGATGTGGGGAGGGGCTGGGATCAGAATGTACAGTAAATCCATTAATGAAAAAAAGGAAGAAAAGAAGAAGAAAAGGACCTTGTATTGGAACACTGAAGCATACTATGCTATGTATGTCACTGTGTCGTCACTCTCTGCTCATCACTCTCTGCTCTTCCCCCTTCACTACTGTCTCTGTCACCAAGTAGCAAAGCTCCTGCAGAGAGCTGCTGCGGTCAGCAGGGAGGGTCTGTCTCCTTTCTACTCTCTCTAGTCTCCACCAAGCCCACTGCACTCAGGCTTCTCCTCAGTCAGTGTCTTCATCGGGGTTGCTGTGATGGAACACCATGACCAAATTGTGACAGAGTTAGTTTCCACTTACACTCCCACATCACAGTCCACCATCAAAGAAAGGGAAGCCAAGAATCTCAGCAGGGCTGGATCCTGGAGGCAGGAGCTGAGGCAGGGGCCATGGAGGGAGGGGTGCTGCTCACTGGCTTCGTCTCATGGCCTGTTCAGCTTGCTTTCTATAAAGCCCCCAGGACCGCAGTGACCTGGGCCCTCCTAAGCCAATCATCAGCCAAGAAAATGCACCGTAGGCTTACCCACAGGCCAGTATGGTGGGGTGGCAGGGTATGTTCTCAATTGAGGTTCCCTCTTCCTAAATGACTCTTGGTTGTGCCAGGTTGACCCAGGTTAACTAGCCAGCCCCCTCACTGACTCAGAACTCAGAAGATCCTTGAGGAGTTCCTCAGCGTTCCTCTTACTAAATCTAATAGCACCTGATTCGCTTCAGCCATTGTCCTCCAGCACACTCTACATCTGGCCACTGGGTCACCAACCCCTAACTCTCTCAGTGTACTCCCCATGCTTGGTGTTCGCACTCTTCTTTCTCTAGCTAATATCTCCCCAAACAGATCTTTGTAAAAACCTATTCTCTCCTTCAGGGTAGACTAAATAAACATAATATACAAAAACAATATGAAATCCAGTAGTTTCTTATCTCTCAGATCCTAAAAGCTTTATCTAAGCTGCTATAACGCTGCATCAAGATCATGCCATATCCCACCTCGCCTGCTCTCAGCCATGCCCCTCAGCAGCCCATATCGGCTAAAATGGTCTTTCTACATAAAAGTTTGCATAGCTTCTGCAGCAAGAGCTCACCATGGCTTCCATTTCACTCTAAATAAAAGGGGAAAAAAATGTCCCCGTGCCAAAGGCACAATGTAATCTGCCTCGCTCCATCCACTCCATCCTGCTGTGTGCTCCTCGCTGACGCCACTCACGCCCAGTGAGTCACTCTTCTTGGAATAAGTCACATGTGTGCTCCCAATAGGGCCCTTGCTCTCAGGGCTCCCTGTGCACAGAAATTCCCTCCCAGGTGCCTGCATGCCAGGCTTCCTCCCTTTACTCAGGCTCTGCACGCAAAGCCCTTCCCTGATTTCTCAGACATCCCCCACCTTCTTGTGCCCTGTATTCCTTCCTGAGCCCAAGACCTTGCTCCTGTCATGAACCAGCACAATCCCTATCTCAGTCTCCCAATCCAAACTGCATTAGAACAGAAACCCTGTTCTTGTTCTCTGGTGTATTCCTATCATCTAGGCCAGTGACAAACACAAAAGAGGGTTGAATCAATATTTGTTGAAGAATGAATGAACACCATATGGCCTGGCAGAGAGTCAACATTAAATGAATGAACTTTGAAACAGACATTAGGCAAGTGATTTAATATTCGGGGGAGGGACACACACACACACACACACACACACACACAGTACTCCTATGAAGATCAGAGGAAAATTTGCTGGAGTGAGTTCTCTCCTTCCATCAGGTGGGTGTCAGGGAGGCTTGGTGGTAATTACCTTGCTGAACTTAAGCAACTGATTCTCTTTTTTAATTTGTTATTATTATTATTAATATTAATATTAATAATAATAATATTATTATTATTTACATTTCAAATGTTGTCCCTCTTCCCGGTTCCCCCCCCTGCAAACCTCCATCCCATCCCCCCTGGGCCTCTATGAGGATGCTCCCCCACTAATACACCCACTCCAGCCTCACCTCTCTATGAGGATGCTCCCCTACCGATACACCCTCCCCAGCCTCATCTCTCTCTGAGGATGCTCCCCGACCGATACACCCTCTCCAGCCTCACCTCTCTAGCATACCCCTATGCTGGGGCACCAAGATTCCACATCCAGAGATCCCCCCACAGGGATCCATCCCATCTGCAGAAACCAAACCCAGACACTATTGCTGATGCCAAGAAGCACTTGCTGACAAAAGCCTGGTATAGCTGTCCCCTGAAAGGTTCTGCCAACACCTGACTAATACAGTTGCAGGTTCTCAACAGCCCACTATCAGACTGAGCCCCGGGACCCCAATGGAAGAGTTAGGGGAAGGACTGAGGAGCTGAAGGGGAGGCAACCCCATAGGAAGAACAACAATATCAACTAACCTGACCATCCAGAGCTCCCAGAGACGAACCCACCAACAAAAGAGTATACATAGAGGGAATCCATGGCTCCAGCTACATATGAAGCAGAGGAATGCTTTAGCTGGCATCAGTGGGAGGGGAGGCCCTCGGACCTGTGGAAGCAACAGATTCTTGACCATGCCTACAAACTGGGACTCAGTCCCTGGATCCTATGATCCAAGATTACTAAACTAGAAATAACTTACTGGTCTACAGTTTAAACGTGTAATCATGCTGATGTTTTGACACTTGCTTCATTAAAACGTACATCATACTGACACTTGCTTCTTCTTTTTCTCCTACAAGAAAACAGTTGTCTTTTTTCATGATAACTTATAATTCAGGGAGCTTTTAGAACAAGAGAGAAAAGGGTGGATCTAATAACTGTTTAAGGAGCACTTGTTATTTCAATCTACAAAAAAAAACAAGATTTTTATTTAACCAAGAGTTTTTAAGGAACAAGGTTTGCACAGCAAAAACTGAGAAACGAGAACTCACTTGCATGTCTAGACCTTCAAGTACAGAATTTAGCAATAGACCATGTAGCAATGCTAGTCTGTCTGTGATGTATTATTTTAAAATACACAGTTAATATGTTTGGAGTTATTTAAAATTTATATTAAGAAAAATGTATATATTTTCAGTATTGCTATAGACAAGCATCTACATAAGGCTGTTCAATTGAATGTTTTATATCAAACAACTTTTATAATACTCATTTTCAATGGTACAATATTTTATAAATTTTAAAGAATATGACAAAATTTAAAAAAAGAAAGATTGCAGGTATTGAAGGGGGTGTCTCTGGGAGGAGTTGGGGTACAAAATGGAAAGAAGAATGTGATGTAATTCTATTTACTTAAAATATGTTTTTAAATATTAACAAATTCAGGTAAACTGAAATTATGTGACTTTTCTTATCGCAATGCAATAAAACTTAAATCAATAAAAAAATGGTATGTGTATTAAGATGGTCTAAGCATGAAGTGATTCATCAACTGTTTCAATGAACAATGGTTCTGTTTGGAGGGTGGCACACACATTAGGTGAGGGTAAGAAACTGGTTCATTGGCTGTGATGATTTTGAAAAGCATTCATGTCAGGAAAAGAGTAGCTTATAAAGTCCTCTGCTTCAAAATTGATACAATAATTGTAAATATCAAGCAAAACATTCAGTCTTACTCTTTGTTGTTCCCTTATAAACCACCTCCCAAATTAATTGTCTATATTTCTTTTGGCTGTATAAATACTTTTGAAATATGTAAGCTGTTCTGAAAACCATAGTATAGTGTAAAAACATGAAATAAACAATCCTACTAATAGAGAGGCTGAGATAGGAGAAGCAAGATTTCCAGACCCCTATGTTGTACACAGCCAGACACTGTCACAAACAAGCTAAAAGTGTATATAGATTGTACAATATTGGACCTATTTCTCCAATTACCAAATTAGAGAGACCACTGGATGATAGCCAACAAATTTCTAATTCCTTATACTTTTGAATTTCGACCAATTAGGATATGTTGGTAATATTAATTTTCATATTAAGAGATATTAAGGAAAGGTGATTGTTACTTCCTGTTATTTTTGTTGTTAGAGGTGGAATTATGTGTGGGTTTGTTGAAAGATTACTTTCCTCTTCTAGGGTGTAGTTTTGTTCCTTATGTTGGTGTTTTCCATCTATTATCCTTTGTGGATAGATATTGTGTAAATTTGGTTTTGTCATGGAATATCTTGATTTTTCCGTCTATGGTAATTGAGAGTTTTGCTGGGTATAGTAGCCTGGTCTGGCATTTGTGTTCTCTTAGGGTCTGTATGACATCTGCCCATGATCTTCTAGCTTTCATAGTCTCTGGTGAGAAGTCTGGTGTAATTCTGATAGGCCTGCTTTTATTTGTTACTTGACCTTTTTCTTTTATTTTTTTAAGGTTTATTTATTTATTATACGTAAGTACACTGTAGCTGACTTCAGACACTCCAGGAAAGGGTGTCAGATTTCATTATGAATGGTTGTGAGCCACCATGTGGTTGCTGGGATTTGAACTCCAGACTTTCCGAAGAGCAGTCAGTACTCTTAATCACTGAGCCATCTCTCCAGCTCCATTACTTGACCTTTTTCCCTTACTGCTTTTAAAATTCTTTCTTTGTTTAGTGCATTTGGTGTTTTGATTATTATGTGACAGGAGGGATTTCTTTTCTGGTCCAGTCTATTTGGAGTTCTGTAGGCTTCTTGTATGTTCTTGGGCATCTCTTTCTTTAGGTTAAGGAAGTTTTCTTCTATAATTTTGTTGAAGATATTTACTGGCTCTTTAAGTTGGGAATCTTCACTCTCTTCTATATCTATTATCCTTAGGTTTGGTCTTCTCATTGCACCCTGGATTTCCTGGATGTTTTGGGTTAGGAGCTTTTTGCTTTTTGCATTTTCTTTGACTGTTGTGACAATGTTTTCTATGGTGTCTTCTGCCCCTGAGATTCTCTCTTCTATCTCTTGTATTCTGCTGATGATGCTTGTATCTATGACTCCTGATCTCTTTCCTAGGTTTTCTAACTCCAGGGTTGTCTGCCTTTGTGATTTCTTTATTGTTTCTAGTTCCATTTTTAGATCCTGGATGGTTTTGTTCATTTCCTTCACCTGTTTGATTGTTTTTTCCTGTAGTTATTTGAGGGAATTTTGTGTTTCCTCTTTAAGAGCTTCTAGCTCTTTACCTGTGTTCTTCTGTATTTCTTTGAGGGAGTTATTTACATCCTTCACAAAGTCCTATATCATCATCATGAGAAGTGATTTTAGATCTGAATCTTGCTTTTCCAGTGTGATGGTGTGTCCAGGACTTGCTATCTTGGGAGAATTGGGTTTTGATGATGCCAAGTAACCTAGGTTTCTGTTGCTTATGTTCTTAAGCTTACCTCCTGCCATCTGGTTATCTCTAGTGCTACCTGCCCTGGCTATATCTGACTCGAGTCCTTCCTGTGATTCTGGTTGTATCAGAACTCCTCAGAGTCAAGCTGTCTCTGGGATCCTGAGATTCTGGGATCCTGTGATCTTGTGATCCTGGGTGTGTTAGAGTGCCAGGGAGTAGTAGATCTTCTAAATATTGTGGGACTGGCTGTAGAGTTTGTGCCCAAGGTCTGCTTATGGCACCAGCCCAGACAGACTGGAAAAAACCTGTTCCACTGGATTGGTGGAGTTCCTGTGTGCCTGGGTCCCAATGGTCCTAGTTACTCCCAGTGTTGGGACAGATGTTGTATCTTTCTCATCTCTGATCCTATGATCCTGGATATGTTAAAGAGATTGGGAGTGGAGCTTCCTCTGGGTGTTATGGGACTGGCTGCAGAGTTTGTGCCCAGTGTTTGCTCAAGGCACCAGCCCAGACAGACTGGAAGGAACCCATGTCACTGGACTGAGGGAGTTCCTGCATGCCTAAGTCCTGCTTGTTCCAGTTACTCCCAGTGTTGGGAAAGGTGTTGTGTCCTCCTCACCTCTGATCCTATGATCCACACACATACCATTTCTTAAATGAATGTAATCTGTTCTCTGTGGGCTGAGAATGAAGATAATCACTCAGGTCAAATAGCTTTGACCATAGCAGGAAATATATATCCAAAAATTGTGCCTACAATTCATTCCTTGGAGTAGCAGAACTGTCAACTCTTAGCTTAGCTACTATGGAGGTAAAAGCCTTTGGTGATGTGAGGGACATTGACATACAGCCTTATTCCAATGAACTCCAATGTCTAAAAATTATCCTTATTTTGGGTTTGTACCAGTAAAAGCCAAGATTTTAAGCTCTACTAAAAACAAACAAACAAATAGACTTTATCTATTTATGTTCATTTTTTTAAAAAAAACTAATAGTGATATATTATTTTAAAATATTATACAGTTAATATGTTTGAAGTTATTTAAAATTTATATTGAAAAAATGTATTTTCAGTATTGCTACAGACAATCATCAATTGTTCAACAGATTATTGTTTTATATTAAACAATTTTTATAGTACTCATTTTTATTGTTACAACATTTTATAAGTTTTAAAGAATATGATGAAATTAAAAAACGAAAGGTATGGCAAGTATTGAAGGGGGGTCTCTTGGAGGAGTAGGAGTACAAAAGGGAAAGAAGAATGTGATATAATTCTACTTACTTAAAATATGCTTTTAAATGTCAACAAATTCAGATAAATTATGTATCTTTTCTCTTCATAATACAATAAAGCTTAAAGCAATAAAAAAAGAAAGCCAAGAGTATAAGAAAATACAGATATGATCACTCAGGGAGGATATGCAGGGTGGCTACAGGGAATATGAGCAACTGGATTAAAAATGTAAACACATCAGTCAGTCAGATTCCCATTCTTACCACCAGATGAGAAAATACAGCCAAGCATAATGACCCTACAGCAGTTAGAGTAATACAGTTTTAATTATTAATATTGCATACATGTATTTTTCTTTCAGTTGAACACAGTCTACTCTTGTCATTCAGAGTGTGTAAGTGTCCATTACCAGAACCTATAGCAAATCTCTATAACCTCTAAACTAGTGATGGGAGAGCCACCATTCCCACATACTCTAGAAGACATTGATTCATTAATTCAAAGTACCAGCTCTGTTTCTTTCAAGCCTACTGGCCCACTGGCAGAGTTCAAGGCTACAATATTTTTCCCCTTCACTTAATTGAGATTGGATTTCACACTTGAGGAAGAGATCCAACATCAACCTCTGGCACTCTTCTTCCTTTTTCCCCACTCCCTCTCGAGTGTACACATATGCATGCCCACACACACACACACACACACACACACACACACACACAGAGAGAGAGAGAGAGAGAGAGAGAGAGAGAGAGAGAGAGAGAGAGAGAGAGAGATTGAAATTATTAGACTCTATTCATAGCCCATCACTATGGATGTGCAAGGCATTGTTGCTGGAGGACAGTAATCTTGTTTTAAAACAGATACTGACAGCAGTGGATCAACGACCCTCTCTGCCCCCTTCCCTGCAAGTGGAAGGCCTGCCTCCAGGGAGTGCTTTAACCCAGAGACTCAGGTGAGATCTACCATTTTCTCTCCAGTGACTTTCTAAGGCAGGACCAGCCAGGAGGCACAGGCCTCACTAGTCGCAGGGGAGTCGCAGGGGAGTCACAGGGCAGCAGGGACAGGACAAGCTCTAGTCAGAGACACTAAGAACATCTAACACCAGAGATCAAGAGTTGGCAAAAGGCAAATGTGAGAATCCTACCAACAGAAAAGAAGACTGCTTGGCTTCATCAGAACCTAGTACTCCCACTGCAGCAAGTCCTGGATATCCCAAAACACCGGAAAAGCAAGATTTGGATCTAAAATCATATCTCACAATGCTGATAGAGGAACTTAAGAAGGATATGAATAACTCCCTTAAAGAAATACAGGAGAACACAGGTAAAGAGGTACAAGTCCTTAAAGAGGAAACCAAAAAACTCCCATAAAGAATTACAGGAGATCACAGGTAAACAAGTAGAAGCACTTAAAGAGCAAACTCAAAAATCCCTTAAGGAATTGTAGGAAAACACAAACAAACAGGTGAAGGAATTGAGTAAACCATCCAGGACCTAAAATGGAAGTAGAAACAATAAAAAAAAAATCACAAAAAGAGACAACTATAAAGTTAGAAATCTTAGGGAAAAAGTCAGGAAACATAGATGCAAGCATCACCAACAGAATACAAAAGATAGAAGAGAGAATCTCAGGGACAGAAAATACCATAGAAAACATTGACACAACAGTCAAAGAAAATGCAAAATGCAAAAAGACCCTAACCCAAAACATTCAGGAAATCCAGGACACAATGAGAAGACCAAACCTAAGGATAATAGGTATAGAAGAGAGTGAAGACTCCCAAGTTAATGGGCCAGTAAATATCTTCAACAAAATTATAGAAGAAAACTTCCCTAACCTAAAGAAAGAGATGCCCATGAACATACAAGCCTATAGAACTCCAAATAGACTGGACCAGAAAAGAAATTCCTCCCGCCACATAATAGTCAAAACACCAAATGCACTAAACAAAGAAAGAATTTTAAAAGCAGTAAGGGAAAAAGGTCAAATAACATATAAAGACAGGCCTATCAAAATTACACCAGACTTCTCACCAGAGACTATGAAAGCTAGAAGATCCTGGGTAGATGTCATATAGACCCTACAAGAACACAAATGCCAACCCAGGCTACTATATCCAGCAAAACTCTCAATTACCATAGATGGAAAAAACAAGATATTCCATGACAAAACAAAATTTACACACTATCTTTCCACAAATCCAGCCCTACAAAGGATAATAGATGGAAAACATCAACATAAAGAGCAAAACTATACCCCAGAAGAAGCAAGAATGTAATCTTTCAACAAATCCACATAAATCTAATTCCACCTCTTACAACAAAAACAACAGGAAGTGACAATTACTTTTTCTTATTACTATGAAAATTATTATTACCAACATATCCTAATCGATTGAAATCCAATAATATGAGGAATTAGAAATTTGTTGATTGTTATCAGATGGTCTCTCTAATTTGGTAATTGGAGAAATAGGTCCAACATTGTTCAATCTATATACACTTTCTGCTTGTTTGTTTGTGACAGTGTCTTGCTGTGTACAACATAAGGGTCTTGAAATCTTGCTTCTCCTATCTCAACCTCTCTATTAGTAGTATTGTTTATTTCATGTCTTTACACTATACTATGGTTTTCACAACAGCTTATATATTTCAAAAGTATTTATACACTCAAGGGAGACATAGACAATTAACTTGGGAGGTGGCTTGTACGAAAGAGAACAACAAAGAATGAGACTGAATGCTTTGCTTGACATTTCTAGCTCTTGTATCAAGTTTGAAGAAGAGGACTTTATAAGTTACTCTTTCTTTGAAATGAATACTTTTCCAAATTATCACAGGTAATGAACCAAATTCTTCCCCTCGCCCAATGTCCATGCCACCCTCCAAACAGAACCATTGTTCATTGAAACAGTTGGTGAATGACTTTATGGATAGACCATCTTAATACCTACACCATTTCTTAAATGAATGTAACCTGTTCTCTGTGGGATGAGAATAAAGTCACTCACCAACTGTTTCAATGAACAATGGTTC
>JADRCD010198939.1:0-10827 GCA_019843815.1 Montemys delectorum | reverse complement strand
GCTGTGATTGTTTGCCTGATGGTCCCAGATGTCATAGCTATGCAGACATTAGGGAATGACCTAGGGCAGACTGACATTCAGCCTCCTGTCAGGGACTTAAGAAGCAAGGCAAAGAGATAGCTATATGAGCACCTGTGGAGGAGCCCTCGGGTCAGGGACAGCTGGAGGTCATTCTCAGAAGAGAAGAGAAATTCAAGGCAGGGGAGCCAGGATTCCCCAGACACTGTCTTCTTGATTCAAGCTTGAAGATGGTTCCCCTGAACAGTAGGACATTTCCACTTGAAAGTGCTGAGCCTAGGAAAAGCTTCCTGCCCTACAGTGTTGCTGAGACAAAGTCTTATGATAGAATTTGAGGACTCAGCCTTTGAGCTCTGCCTTCACCTTGTAGAGAGCCGCACCCGAGCTGGCAGTCGCCATTACAAGATGGCGCCGGCATCCGGTGTCTTCTCCCTGTAACAAGTAGTTTGCGCATGTGCCTAGGGCCAGAGCGCGCCAAGTCTCAGCCCATCTGCACATGTGCTAAGAGCCAGAGCGCTCCAAGTCACAGCCTATCCCGAGGCATCATATGAGGTAATGGGCAAGCAGCCAATCAGAAATGAACACGCTGCTCCAGTGTGTATATAAGCAGTGCCTTTCCAGGGCTCATCTCTCCTCGCCACATGGTAATAAAGGTTTGCTGCAGAAGGATCCTGGTGTTCCGCAGGCCACATCACCTGCCATGTTTCCCATGTCATAATGAATGGGATGCATGGGAAAAAACTTCTCTGAATAAAGTCCAGTGGGTGGATAGGCCCTGGGGATGCAGACAAATCAAGCAAGTCCCATCTTGTGTTGCAGGAGATGAGACCTTGGCTGTCCACATCCTGAAAATCCTAACCCCCAATACTTCAGAATGTGACCTCATCTAGGAAAGGGTTGTAATAGATGTAATTAATGAAGGTGAGTTCCAGTGGAGGAGGGGGGCCTTTAATTCCATGTGCCTGGTATCTTGATTGTCTTAGTCTATTCTCTGTTGCTATAACACATTACCAAAGACTTGGTGATTTATGAAAAAAATGTTTTGACTTACGGTTCTGAAGTCTGGAACACCTAAGAGCGTGAAACCTGTGTGTGATCAGCGTCTGGTGACAACCTTCTTGCTGCAGCTCTAACACAGCAGAAGGGGTCATGTGACCAGACAGAGCAGAGGCCTGTCTTCTTACGCAGCCACTAATGACTCACTCACAAGATCTCATCCAGTTCTGGTTATCCCCTGAGGATCTCCACCTCCGAATGCTGCTAACTTAAGACTTGGGGCATTTAGATTTTAAATTTAAGATTTTTAAATTTTAGTTTGGGGATATATACCTATCTGTATCTAGGGACCCAAGACACCACTACTGTCTAATATCTAGGTATCTAATCTAAGAAAAAATGTAGTTATTGTAATATTCTTCTTTCACATAACATTTATGATACACAAGACATCGCAAAGACATAGTCTTATTATATATAAGACAAGAAAATATGAAAACAAAAAGAAAATACACGTCGCTCATATTTCCACTGAGTAGATGTTTCTAAAGTTTTCTAATGCTTTTTATTTCATTTATCTTAATTTTATATGTATGAATGTTTGTCATTTATCTATATGTGTACTGCATGTGTGCCATGCCTATGGAGACCTGATGATGATATAGGATGCCCTAGAACTGGGGTCACAGATGGTTGTGAGTCATCTGACATGGCTACTGGAAACCAAACCTAGGTCCTCTGCAGGAGCAGTCAGTGCTTTTAATTGCTGAGCCATCTCTTCAGACCCTAAAAATGTCGTTTTTATTCTGGCATAAGTATTTTTGGAATTACACTGTGCGTATTTTAAACATGATTTTTATTGCAATGATACATTGTGAAGGGCTTTTCATGTAACACTATTCCCCACTTCCCTTTTGAACAGCTGAAGAGCATCCCTTTCCATGGATGGAGATCACTCTCCCCTGCAGCCTGCCTTACAAATCTGCATCATTAATAGAAAGTCAATGAGATGGTGATGCTCTAGGATATTCTACATGCAGCACCTTTTGGATTTTAGTTCAAACAACACACACACACTCAGAGAATAAAACTTTTCTGCATTTGCACGTGTGCATTCATGCGTGCGCAGCGTGTGTGTGTGTGTGTGTGTGTGTGTGTGTGTAACTATAGGCTAGAGGTAAAAATACATAACTGCCTTCCTCTATCATTGAAACAGGGTCTCTCACTAAACTGAGTGGTCACTTCTTGCCTACACTGGAAGCCAGTAGGGTCCTGGACTCCTCCAGTCTCTACCTCCCTGACACTGGGATTATAGGAATGAACCACTATGTATACTTGGATTTTTACACAAGTGCTGGAAATCCAAACTCAGTCTTTATGCTTGACCATCAAATGCTTTACCTACACTGGGCCAGCCCCTTGGTCTTTTCATTTTTTCAAAGAATGTACTGTAAGATTGTGTGCTGAGTACACCTGTCCACTGTTGGCTGCAGGAACTTCCAGTATATTCCACGCTCATCAGAAGAACCCACCAGCCCACCTGTGGGATCACTCTGTCATCTAGACATATGGAGGAAAAGGAGTTTGATTCAGTGAAAGGGGCCCTTAGCCTTCCTGTGACTGACTTGGCCTTGTGACTGAAGAATTTGGTTGTTTCCTACTTGATTTTATATTGAGAACATAGAACCTTCAAAGTTTTGTTACTAAATCCTAAGACTAAAGATAATGGGCCAATCTACCTGAGACTGGTTTTGGGTATATGTGCAGTAAAGTGAACTGTGTCCTTAAAGTGAATGTTAAGGGGAAACTCCTATATCTTTTGCCTGTGCATATGATTAAAACCACATGCACCATAGGAAATTATATGCCTTAGTGAACGAAGGCTTACATAACTGAAGCCTATCAATCAAAACAGAAAGCCAACCATGTTCTGCGGAAGAACAAAGTTCTCTTCCTCCTAGACCCACAAAGGAGTGATGAATAGAGGTTCTTGTTAATAACCTGTCCACAGGTGAACAGCATGCATACAGTTTTAATTCAAGCCTATC
This sequence comes from Montemys delectorum, assembly GCA_019843815.1. Lineage (NCBI taxonomy): Eukaryota > Metazoa > Chordata > Mammalia > Rodentia > Muridae > Montemys > Montemys delectorum. The sequence continues at coordinate 7,765 of JADRCD010198939.1, read as the reverse complement.
TCCAATTGCTGTTCCAACCTATTGGAAATATGGTGTATAAGATTTACTGAGGGACAACCGTGATGAATCTGGGCAGATCCCACTAAAGTGTTCCTGTTCCTATCCACAGAGGTACTTTGGGTCTGGTGACTCTCTCCACAACAGCAGGGTTACAAACCTGCTTCCTTCTCTCTGAGGTCTTCCACGAAGCTGATAGTTGGGTTTCTTGTTTAAGAACCTTCTAGAATTGGTGAACATGAACATGTCTGCCTTCCCTTACCACTGTCTAATTCTTGATCCATTTTTTAGGCAAACCTCTTTGAAAATTTGGCCAGACCTTTATTAACAGCCTTCTTGCTGAGAGTTCAGGATTTGGGGGTCCAACTCTAGCCCTACTAGGAGCACCTCAACAGTTGAATGAAAAGAGCAATGAAAGAAAATATCAAGAAGAAAGTTATTAAGATAAAATTCCTCTGCCCTCCATCCCGAGGCTCATTTACCCTTCTCATGGGAGGTCACAGTGCTAACTATATTTTCCCTTGAAACCTATTCTATTCCATGCCTAAAAAAAAAATTTAGAACAATTGTCAATGTGATCTTACATTTGGATAATTATTACCTAACAAATTATATTATCTACGTGCTTTACTGATTTGAATTTGTGATAAAAATTAACACAAGTTCTTAGTGGTTAAAATGTCTCTGAAGGAAGCTGAGTAAAAACCTAGTTGATTCAACAAGATTCTATTGTCCAGGGCTGAACCAGTAGTTAAGTGCACTGATTATTCTTACAAAGGACCTGGGTAAAATTCCTAGCAGCCACACAACCATCCGTAACTCCAGCTCTAGAGGATCCGACACCCTCTTCTGGCCTCTGCAGTCACTGCATGCATATGGTGCATAGACATATATGCAGACAAAGTACCCACACACATAAAATAAATATTTTACAAATCTTCTACTGTCACCAGCTCTACTCATGAATTTGGGCCAGAACTGCTGGGGCCCCTGAGAGGATGCTGATACCATCTCTCTCTTAAACAGCATACAAACTCATTTTACTAGTGAGATTGGGAAAAGTCAATTAAAACCATTAAGTGAGCTTAGTGGTGGTGGCACAAGCCTTTAATTCCAGCATTCAGAAGCCAGAGGCAGGCAGATCTCTGAGTTCGAGGCCAGACTGATCTACAGAGTGAGTTCCAGGGCAGCCAGAGCTACACAGAGAAACTCTGTTTCAAAAAAGGGGGGCAGAGGGACAACACCACAAAAAAAACCTATTAGATGATAACACATGAAGTTTGAGGAGAAAGTAGTGAAATACTTATGAAAGAAAATAGAGAAGGCATGACCATTTGATTATCTGTCCCCTCTGCAATCAGGGGGACAGCCACCTAACCTCTAGATAGCTTTGGGGAGGGCATCTCTGAAGGCTTTCCTCTCATTTTTGTCTTCCATCTGGAACAGCCAGGTGAGACAGGTGATATATCAGACTGGAAGACTCATGAAAGTTGCACCCACCCCCTCCTTAACCCTAGGCTCCCCACCCATCCCCAAGCATTCTAAGTTTGGACTAGGACAAAGCTAGACCATCAAGGGTGAACTCTTCTGCCTCATAAGTTTTCCTCTTGCCTGAATGTCTTCATGGAATGGCAACATTTGTGGTTTTTGGAGTCGGGCTAATCTGGTCTCTCACACCATCTGCTGTACAGTCTTAGACAAAGAACTGAAAACCTCCTTGTAAAAACATCCCCAAGCCCTGCCTCTGTCTGTAATGACCTCTCCCCTCTGCTGGCTGACATTTGTGTCCCTGCAGTGTTTGTGTCTTACCACGCATGGTGGTAGAGCCAACACCAGCCTGCCATCTCTAGCACTTTGGCAGCAGAGAGCATGACTTGCGTTGTACCTGCGTGTCCGAGACAGAACAGAGCCTGGTGCTTGGTGGCTGGGTTAGAAGACACCGATTGATGGCATTCTGCAGCAGCCAGCACCCTGGCCAGATGACACTGTCCCTGGGCCCCCCAGAAAATGACATGGCTGCTCATGGTATAAGACCACACTGTAGAGAGAGGCTAAAGTGATAGGGAGATATCGAAGCAGAGCTATCTTCTGATCTTAACCGTATCATCCAGAGAGATGCTTTGTGTCTCCTGTCCTTTAACTCACCTAGGATAAGAGGCGCAGGGCTAGCCTCTGTCTGGTCCCTCCAACGTCAATCTACCCGAACACATGGGGTTATGGTAAACAAAAGATCCATTGTCTGTTGCCCTCATCTGTGTTTATTAGTGGGAGGATGCTCAATGTATATTAGCAGAGGTACATGGCAGCTGAGTTTGTGTTAAAGCGCTGTCCTACTTTAGAATTCATGAGCTTGTTCTCTAAATGGCAGAAGCTTCGTATCCCCATCGGTGCCCATACAGTATCACTCCCAGGTTGTGACATCTAACTTCTCTGTAGTGGGTTGAAGTGTACGTCCCGAAAGATAGGTGCATATTCTGACCTAGAACCTGTGAACGAGGCCTTATTTGGAAAATGGGTCTTTGGAGGTATAATTAAAATTCTTGAGATGAGATGATCCTAGATTATCTGAGTATTCCCTAGGTCCAATGGCAGGAGCCTTTATAGCAGATAAGAAGGAGAGGACAGACAGAGGAGAGGGTGGCACGGAACCAGAGACAGAAATTGGAATGGTGCAGCTGTACACAAAATTGGAAGAGAGAAAATGGTCTTGAGAGCCAGTGGGGGTAGTATAGCCCTGCCAGTGCCTTGCCTGGACTTCTGGCCTCCAGGGTGGTGGGATAATACAGTACTGTTATCTTTATAATAATTATTGTTGTTGTTGTTAATGTATTCTCTCACATATTACATCCTGACCACAATTTCTCTTGCTCCTCTCCTCTTCTCTCCCCTCCTCCATCCACACCTCTTGCATTTCCCTTCAGAACAGGACAGGCTGCCCAGGGATATCAACCAAACATGGCATATCAAGTTGCAATAAGGCTAGGCTCCTCCCCCATGATAAAGCTGGATGAAGCATCCCAGTAGGAGGACAAGGGTTCCGAAAGCAGGCAAGAGCACCAGAAACAGCCCCTGCTCCCTAAGTTAGGAGTCCCACAAAAAAAAAAAAAAAAAAAAGATAAACCACCAAGCTACGTTAAACCCATGCAGTCTCCCTGATTGTCAGTTCAGTCTCAGTGAGCCTCTTTGAGTCCAAGTTTGTGGATTCTGTGGGTTTTCTTGTGATGTTCTTCACCCTTTTGGCTCTCACAATCCTTCCTCCCCTTCTTTCACAGGATTCACTGAGTTCCACCTCACGTTTGTCTGTGGACCTCTGCATCTGTTTCCACCAGTTGCTGGGTGAAGCCTTTCTGATGGTGGTCACACCAGACTCCTGTCTACATTAGGAGTCATTTCTTTAGCCCCCTCCAAGGGGGCATATTTGGTTCTATCCTATGTCTCTGGGCCATTTAGCCTCTGGTTTCTGGTCCTCTAGGCAATGTCAGAGGTGGGCTCTTTCTCATGGCATGGGTCTCAAGCTGGACCCCTGAGTGCTTGGCCATTCACACAATTTCTGTGCCACTTTTAGCCCAGCACATCATGCTGGCCAGACAAATTAGAGGTCAAAGATTTCATAGCTGGATTGGGATCCTAATCCCTCTACTAAAAGTCTTGCCTTCCAGTTATTAGAGATGGCCAGTTCAAGCTCCGTATCCCCATTACTAGGATTCATACCTAGGGTTACTCTAATAGATTTCTGGGAGTTTCCAACGCACTAGGTTTCTACTTTGTCCCGAATTGCCTGCCCCCCAATTCTAGCTGTCTCTCCCAGTACTGTCTCCCCTATTCTCCCCCGACCTGATCTCTTTCTATTCCCATCTCTACTCACCCCCAGTCCACCTGCAATATCTATTCTATTTCCATTACCAGGGAGATCTATCCTTGTTTCTTAGCCTCTCTGGATCTGGACTGTAGGCTAGTTATCTTTTGCTGTACAGTTAATGTCCTCTTATAAGTGAGGACATGCCTTTTGTGTGTTTCCAGGTCTGGGTTATCTCACTTAGGGTGGTTTTTTTTTTTCTAGACCCATTCATTTGCCTGCAAATATCATGGGTTCATTGTTTTTAACAGCTGATAATCCATTGTGTAAATGTACATTTTCTTTATCTATTCTTCAACTGAGGGACAACTAGGTTGTTTCCAGTTTCTCACTATTAAGAATAAAGCTGCAGGCTGGTGAGATGGCTCAGCAGGTAAGAGCACAGACTTGCTCTTCCAAAGGTCCTGAGTTCAAATCCCAGCAACCACATGGTGGCTCACAATCACTGGTAATGAGATCTGATGCCCTCTTCTGGTGTGTCTGAAGACAGCTACAGTGTACTTATTTATAATAATAAATAAATCTTTAAAACAAAACAAAACAAAAAACAAACAAACAAAAAAAGAATAAAGCTGCTATGAATGTAGTTGAGCAAGTGTCTTTGTGGTAGGTTGGAACATCTTTTAGGTAAATGCCCAGGAGTGGTATAGCTGGGTCACGAGGTAGATCAATTCCCAACTTTCTGAGAAACAGCTTCCAAAGTGGCCGTACAAGTTTTTACTCCCACCAGAAATGGAGGCGTGTTCCCCTTGCTCTACATGGTCACCAGCATGAATTGTCACAGCATGAACTATGTTTGTCATCTTAGATATTCTGACAGGTATAAGGTGAAATCTCAGGTTAATTTTGATTTGCATTTCCTTGATGTCTAAGGATATTGAACATTTCTTTAAGTGCTTCTTGGCCATTTGAGATGCCTCTGTTGAGAGTTCTCTGTTTAGATCTGTACCTTGATTTTTAAACATTAAATTCTTTGGTTTGTTGATGTCTAGTTTCTTGAGTTCTTTATGTATTTTGGAAATTAGCCCTCTATCAGATGTGAAGTTGGTGAAAATCTTTTCCCATTCTGTAGGCTGCTTTTTTTGTCCTATTGACAGTATCTTTGGTATTGACAGGATCTTTGGCCTTACAGAAGCTTTTCAGTTTCATGAGGTCCCATTTATTGATTGTTGATCTTAGCACCTGGGCTATTGATGTTCTGTTTAGGAAGCTGTCTCCTGTGCCAATGTGTTCAAACTCCACCATTTTCTCTCAATTGGATTTAGCATATCTGGTTTTACGTTAAGGCCCTGGATCCACTTGGACTTGAGCAGGGTGGTAGATATGGATCTATTTGCATTCTTCTACATGTCAACATCCAGTTAGAGCAGCACCTTTTGTTGAAGATGCTTTCGCTTTTCCATTGCTTGATTCTAGCTTCTTTTTTAAAAGCCAGGTTGTACTGGCTGGTTTTGTGTGCCAACTTGACCCAGGCTGGAGTTATCACAGAGAAGGGAGCTTCAATTGGGGAAGTGCTTCCATGAGATCCAGCTGTGGGACATTTTCTCAATTAGTGATTAAAGGGGTAGGGCCCCTTGTGGGTGGTGCCATCCCTGGGCTGGAAGTCTTGGGTTCTATAAGAGAGCAGGCTGAGCAAGCCAGGGGAAGCAAGCCAGTAAGGAACATCCTTCCATGGTCTCTGCAACAGCTCCTGCTTCCTGACCTGCTTGAGCTCCAGTCCTGACTTCCTTGTGATAAACAACAATGTGGAAGTAAGCTGAATAAACCCTTTCCTCCCCAACTTGCCTCTTGGTCATGATGTTTGTGCAGGAATAGAAACCCTGGCTAAGACACAGGTATCCATGGGTGTATGGCGGTTCTGTTGTCTTAATCTACCAAGTTTGTAGTTATTTGGCTATGGCAAATCCAGGAAATGAATACACAGAACAGGACTCAGTTTTCTTATCTGTAAAACAGGAGTAGCAATTTCCCAACATGTATTACATGGAGTTAGTTATAAACTATAGGAAAACTGTCCATAGCAGCTCCTAGTAAATGGTTAAGTATCAGAATCTTACCCTGTGCTCTTGGTGTGTACAGATGGTCATTTGAAGACCTACACTTGGAAATGTCCGTATGGTGCCTTCATGACAACCTGGATTGCCCTCTAAGAATTAAGAGTGGAAAGATGCCATGCACACTTGTCTATACCAGTCACGTCTGCAGAATTGGGGGTAAAAGCCTGATTAAGGATGAGAGGCATTTTGGCCCCAAAAGGGAGCTTGCGCCTCCTGGGTATTCAGTTGCTGGCATCTCCTAACTCAGACGTGTTCCAGATTAGTCTTTCCAATCGTCAACACGCCCTCTTATTTAGGCATAAAGGTACCCCAAGAAATGATTCGTTAATGGCTAAGATTGGGCATTGTTTCCTGGCCAGCAGGATGTTTCCAATATATCCTAATTTAATTCCAAGATGTCCTTAGCTCGGAACTTCTCTCAAGGAATCTGCCTTATCAGATAGAATGTCCTCAGAGTTAGCAACAGAGGTCAGACATCTTTGCTTACTGTTAACATAGTTAGAATTCTCAGGACAGCCCCACAGAAGAAAGAACTGTTTTACATACTAGAGAGTAATCCAAGGGCTTCCCTCCAGGGAGACCCAGAGAATTAGCAGGAAATGCCATGGACTCTCCTAGTCCATGCCTCCAGCAAAACCAGGGAATTAGCGCGTAGGAATACCAAATTAGCCCCAGCAGGACCTCTTGCTTCACACCTGGCTACCTGATTCTAGCAACCTTGTGTGGTGGTCACTTCCCTACATGACTTCAGTCTTGCTCTCTGATCCTTTTGCCCCCCGCCTGCCTTTTGTCATTCACCCTGTTTCCTGTATACCACATAAGCCTACTTTTCACTTTGTGCTCTCTCTTGGACTCTCTCTTGGACTGGGATCCTCGCTTGGACTCAGACTCGCACAGAACTGGAACTTAGATGAACTAGGACTTAGATTCATGCAGTCCGTAGTTCCCAGGGCCCAGAGTGCTTGGGCCTGGGGGATGCAGCGCCTATCCAGAAGAGGTGGCTGCTTTAGACCCAGTGTGTTTCAGGTGGCCTCAGATCTACCTCAACTGTTGAGCTGCTAGATTTATCATTTCTCTTTTGCAACGACTGTAAAAGTCTGATGCCATTTTTGAGAAATACATTCAGATCCTGTACTTCCATGTGTCATCTCTGCCATCATTTCTTCGCCTACGCCTCATCGACCTGACTAGGATCCCATTTCTCCTGAGGGTTGAGGGAGGCCCAGATCAGCCGGCCTGCAGCAGAGAGAAGCATTTGAAGAAGGACCACAGAGTGAAATGTCACCTCAGAGACAATAGCTTTTCTTAGACAAGCAGTACACACTATGATGATTGATTGTGGTAACATTCCTTTTGGAAGGACAAGCCAGCCTAATATAGCTATATCCTGAGAGGCTCTGACAGTACCTGACTAATACAGATGTAGAGGCTCATAGCCATCCATTGAACTGAGTACATGGTCCCCAATGAAGGAGTTAAAGAAAGGACCTATGGAGCTGAAGGGTTTGCAGCCCCTTAGGACAAACAACAATATGAACTAACTAGTACCCTCAGAGCTCCCAGGGACTCAACCACCAACCAAGGACTATACATGGTGGGACTGATTGTCCTGGCAGCATGTGTATAGTAGAGGATTGCAAATTCGATCATCAATGGGAGGAGAGGCCCTCGGCCCTGTGAAGGTTCTATGCCCCAGTGTAGGGGAATGCCAGGGCCAATAAGTGGGAGAGGGTGAGGTGACAGGCATGGGGAGTGGGGAGGCAACAGGGTTTGTTCTTGTTGTTTCTGTTTGTTTGTTTGTTTGTTTTTTGGAGGGGAAATTGGAAAAGGAGAAATTTACATGTAAATAAAGAAA
>JADRCD010198934.1:27120-37234 GCA_019843815.1 Montemys delectorum | reverse complement strand
GGGCAGGGGCTGTGCCTGGCATGCGTCAAACTGAGTTCTGAGCATAGAGATACTTGCTGGGCTGTTGCACGGCCCGAGAAGACGCTAGCTGCCCACACAGGGTGGTCTGAGCTCCATGAGAAGATCTGGAGGAACCAGCAGAAGGGAGGGAAAACGCTTTTTGGTTGCCCCATCCGCATCATCCACAGACAGTTATATAATCAATAAAATATCAGCACAGGGGACTGGGAACGGCCTCGAGCCCCATGGCATGGCCAGTTTCAGTGCTGGGGACTGTGCTGTGATTGTTTCTGCTGGACAGGATGGGATGGCTTTCAGTAAACTTGGCATGGAGGTGTGGAAGGCAGCCAACTTGTTCTTCCGCAGCATGGCCACCTCTGCTTTTGCTTAGCCACCCTCCTTCCTCTTCTCTGCCTCTGCCACCAGATCGTGGAGTCCTAAAGAGGCTGTTTTGAGTTCAACCTTGCTTATGCCCTTTGTTCCAGGGTGGGACTCTCAGAGTGATTGTCTGACGTGCTCACAGATGCACACTCAGAAGCCCACCGCTCAAACGCGCAGGTGCACGAGCATACCATATTCCATTGCAGAAACAGCAGCACCGGAGGCCACCTGTCCCCGGCTCAACTTCTGAAATCCACAGCTTCTCTGCACGCCCCTCTCCCTGTTGGAGATGAGAGGACTTGGCAGCAATGTCTCTTTGTCTCTGACTTTTCCTCCCCCAGCCTCTGGCTGGCTCACCACTCCCTGTTGCTTGCAGCATCTGCACCCAGACACAGGAGCCGATATATAGAGCAGCCAGTCCTATGCCTCCTCTCTCCTTCACATGCAAGACCTAGGTAGGGGTGGATCAGTGAGAGGTTACAGGGCATGGGGTGGTCCAGCCCAGCAATTTGACAAACAGCCTTGGTTCAAATGATGTCTGATGATTGTCTAATGTGCTCCCAGCTGTGCATCCACAAGCTCAATGCTCAAATACTCAGGGGCATGTGCATACGACATCCCATTGCATGCACAACTCCACCATTGCACAGGAGCCTGGCTGTCCCTGGCTGAACCCAGCAAGAGCCCAGGTGGTAAGATGGGTTACCACACCCCGGCAGCCACCCTGAACCGCATCTGAACGTACACGTGGGCATGCTTTCCTGGTTTCACATGTGAACAAGGATGTTCCAAGAATTCTAGTTTCAACCGTGCTAGGCTGTGGTCACAGCTCAGTGGAAGAAGAGTGCTTCCCCAGCATGCTCAAGGACATGGGTTCCATTCGTAGACTCTCAAAGGAGACAAAAGATGGGACAGCAGCCCATCTGTGTCATGGTTTGGCTATGGGATGCACCCCATACACTTATGTGCTTGAACACTTGTTCAAGATGGTGGGCTGTTTTGAGAGGTTGTAAAACTTTCTACATATGGAGTGTAGCTGAGAGATGTTGGACCACAGAAATAGGCCTTAGGGTCAGAGGCTGGGGTCCAGGGTCAAAAGTTAGACCTTCAGGGTCAAAGACTAGGCCTCCAGGTCAGAGGCTACTCCACTCCTCAGTCTCTCTGCTTACTGCCCATTGACTGATGCGTCATGTTACCTCTGGTTCCTACCACCGCCAACAGAGCTCCATCTTACCCCCATGCCTTCTGACCCCATTCCCTTTGATCCAGGGGCCCAAATTCCCTGTCCTCTTTCAGTTGCTCTGTCAGAAACTCTGTCCCTGACAGCAGTGCGTTCCTTGTCCTTTTTATTTACAGATTCTGAGGTTGACAATGAACAAGATGACCAGTGCAGCAGACATATTGGTGGCAACGAGGCTCAGTGACAAAATGGTCTGTGTAGGGTCATCTACTTCTTCCATCATCTCTTTGTAAGGAAAAAAATGTGCTCCTCAAGGTCACGTGGCTACCAAGGCCAGCACTGACTTGGAAGTTGGTTCCAGCTCACAGCATTGTATGATGCTGCTCCCATTCATGCGGCTTTGCATCACAGGGGCAGACGCTGGGAATAGAGGCTGGAGGGAAGACAGCCACGGCTGCCAATTTGACACTGACCCAAGCATGTCCAAGGCATGATGGTACAGACCGGTGGAGAGCTAGGAATAGCAGGTGATACCTTTGTTCCCAGCTGGCTGGCCAATGGCAAAGAAGAAGGCAGGCTTTGGCCACCTGGGGCGGGAACTATAGGCCCTGGTCCAGGGGATGTGTGGTAAGAGGGAATGGAGAACTTGGCTTAGGAATGGTGAAGGCTCCTGGGGCAACAGTGGGATGCTGGTAGAGTCAGGTTGGCATGGAAAGGTATATGGATTATCCACAGGAGCACGTGTGGGGGGGGGGGGGACAGTGCAGCTCACTCATTCTTCCTGATCAGAGGTGGGACTTGAGTGGGCTGAGCCTATGTGGACAATGTCAAACTTAAGGTCTCCTCATGTGAAAGGCAAAGGAGGAACTCAAAGGATGGGCACCTGTGGGGGATAAACCTGCTTAGCACACCACATACGGTATGCTAAGAGCGGTATGAAGTCTCTAGCTGTTCCATAACTCCAGTGGATTGGAACTGGAGCAGAGAGGAGGGGAAGGTTCAGGGGACCCAAGACAGTGCCTGAGAAAGGGGATAACAGTGGTTAGACAGGAGGACTGGCTGGGCTGGAAAGAGCAGGAGTGAGGAATGACCATCAGAGATAGAGAGAAGGCAAAGAGGCTTCTGGACTAGACCCTGGGATAAGGGTGAGGATGAGGGTGAGGGTGAGGGTGAGGGTGAGGGTGAGGGTGAGGGTGAGGATGTAGCTTCCTGACATAAAGGAGTAAAGGTGTGAAGTAGCATCCGGTGTTCACTGAGTATAACGTAATTTTGAGATAGGATTTCATCAGCCCAGGCCAGTTTGCAATCCATTACATGTCTTGAAATTTGTGATATCCCCTGCCTCAGCTTCCCAAGAACTGGCTCCACCACACACTTGGCACTGCTAAATGGATTAAGTGGGTTGCTTGCTTAGAGTAGGGATTAGGCAGAGATGTGGCTTTTTGAATCCTCTCCCCACCTCTCCCCTACCCCCTTGTGACCCACACTGCATGCGTGCATGTATACACACACGCACGCACACACACACACACACACACACTAGCCTTTTCTCTATTTGAGGTGGGATCTATCTAAGGGAAGTAGTTGTCCATCAGGACTCAGCAGAACCCCCTCACACCGAGTACCTCCCCAGTGCTCCCCCAGTCTCAGACTTCCCTCCTTCCCTCAGGGCCCACATGGGGTGCTGTTGCCCCTGCATGTATGCTTTTCCCTTTCTTCCTTCCCTGGCCACCTCTTCACATTCCTTCTATCTCAACCTTAAAGCAGACTCACCTCATTAAGGAATCCCCGTTCACCCAAAGACCAGGGGAGGTCCTTTGAGAAGATTTGTCCCATCCTCCTCCGCATCCTCAGAAGTCAACTTATGTCCAGAATCATACTGGTGACACCGACAGACCCTCTGCTGGAGACAACTATGATCATATGTGTCTTGAAGGCCAGCAAGGTACCTTGCACATAGTAGGTCCTCAACCAGTATTTATCAAAAAATGAGAGCCGGGCCGTGGTGGCGCATGCCTTTAATCCCAGCATTTGGGAGGCAGAGGCAGGAGGATTTCTGAGTTCGAGGCCAGCCTGGTCTACAGAGTGAGTTCCAGGACAACCAGGGCTATACAGAGAAACCCTGTCTCGAAAAACCTAAATAAATAAATAAATAAATAAATAAGTAGAAAAAGAAAAAAAGAAAGAAAAAAGAAAGAAAGAAAAAAAGTGCTCCTACTCTGTGCTGCTCTGTTGGCCACACCCAGCCTGGAGGATGCACGGGGCAGCTGCAAGGATCCCAGGCAGTTAAGGCATGCACAAGAGATCTGTGGACACTTCACTGGGCTACCTGGGTCTCTGACTAGGAGGGTCTGGGCTCAGCTATTAGGTCACAGCTGGGGACCAGGAGGAGGCAGCAGCTGAGAGACAGATCAAAAATGCCAAGGTGCAGGTTGGGAGCAATTTGGATTTACTTTCCTATTTCCGATTTTGAGATTATATGTTCTGTCAGCACTAGGAAAGACCCCCAGGGAGAGCCATAACCCAGAGCAGATAGTAGCTGTGTGGAGGAGGGACGATCTGGCATCAGGCATCCTCAGGGTTTGTTGATGCTCTGCGCCACACAGTCTGCTAGGCTTGCTCTGAGCCTACCTGGCCTCAGTTCAGCTCATCCTCCCATTCCACAGATTGCCAGAGAGGCTAAGCCAGTTGCCCAAATCCACACAGCTGGTCTATGGCAGAAGAGGCGGCTGGTTCAGGGGGAAGGCTGGGCAGGATTTCCCACATCTGACTATCTTTGCATCCTTGGTTGACATCAATGCCCTTCCAGTCCTCTATAGCCTTCAATTCATCTCCACCCCTGCTCTGTGAACTACTGTGGGTCATCACCCAGCCAGCACTCTGCATACAGCACCAATCACCTTCCTCAAGACCACGACGGTGATCCAGAGCCACCTGGTTCAGGGATCTCCCCTTCTCCAGCTTTCTGATCCGAAGGCTCCTCCACTCCCAGCAGCAGCCCCCATGGGTCTTGGCTTTTCTTTACTCTCTGGGGTATCAGCTACAGAGCCACATGAACTTCTCATCAGTTCTGCTGGGACCACCTGCCCGAGGCCTCTTCAGTGGGAGAAGGAACACAGCTGAGTGGGTAGGCGCATGGATACTGAGGACAGACTGCCAGGCGCAGATGTCCAGGCTTGCTACTTTTACTGTGCAACCTTGGGGATGTTCTTTCCCTCTCTGGTCTTCACCTGTCAGATGGTCAACTCTGTACATACTTCTTTTTGGGGAGATTGTGCCAACGCTGAAAAGAGGAAGTGAGCCATCAGTAGGGAAGGAAAGTCCTGTGATGTGCCTCTAGCGTGAACTTGGTAGTCACCCCCATTTCTGGTTTGGTGTCCCCAGTCATCACCCTGATACAGAAGCATGAAACTCTCTCAGCATCCCGGTACATCTTTTTTCAGCCTGGGCATTCTGTTGCGTCATGGGATGGTACCTTTGTTCTCTTGGAAGAGGGCTTTTCTATCTTTAGAGAATGGCTTAAATCTCTAGCAGGGCGGTACACACTTAGGGCAGGGACTCTTTCACTCTCTCTGCCCTGGTAAGTTCTAGCAGGTGAAGACCTGTCATTTCTGTGTCCCCTCTGTCCCCTCAGCCCTAGCAAACTCCATTGAGAGGCTCATTCTGTGCTGGAAACCTAGCCAGTCTCTTGTGGGCCTGTGCTCCTGTGCATCGATGTATGTGTGCACGAGCATGTGCATGTGTGCGTGTGTGTGTGTGTGTGTGTGTGTGTGTGTGTGTGTGTGTGTGTGTGAGTCACGGTCAACCTTGAGCACCATTCCTCCTTGTTTCAAACTTTAATATTGTTGTGTAAATACATTGCATGGTGTGTGAGCGTGGGCATGCCACGGTGTGTATATAAAGGTGAAGGTCAGGGTGCAGCCTTAGGAGTTGGTTCTCTCTCCACTGTTATGTGGGCTCCGGGGACTTGAACTCAGGTTGTGGGGTTTTCAGAGCAAACACTTACCCACTGAGCCATGTTGCTGGCCCTACCTTGTTGTCTTGAGGTAGAGTTTTCACTTGCTTAGAGCTGGATAGTTAAAGAGCCACAGGGTTCTATCTGGTTCTGCTTCCCCACTACTGGGAATATGGAACATGTGCCATCACACCAAGCCTTTTTCTGTGGGTTCTGAGACTCGAACTCTGGTCTTCATGTCTGTGAGTTGAACACATTAGCAGCTGAGGAATCTCCCCCTGGAGCAAGAATGGCAAGGTTGCCTCGAAGGGCTGTGCAGCTGGAAAAGCATCTCTTGCAGGAGGACCTAATCGAGGACTGCCTCAGAGACCAAGGACTGCTGGTGCAGACAATGCCAGGAACTGCAGTTTAGGAGCGATGCTTTCTTGGGGCCAATGGGGAGTGGGTGGAGGGTATTTAAGGAGCTTGCAGCAGTGCTCAGATGAGCTTGCTACAGTGTCTCTCACCTGCTCCCGAAGCCTGTGTGGTTGACTCTGCGCCAACTTGCTCCCAACCCCTAAGAGCAGGTGGGGCCGGGCGGAGAGCTGTCCAGGGCATCCCTGTCTCCTGCAGACACCACCCTAAATCCACTACTCTTTCTCAGCCTGGGTTTCTCTGGCTCTGCTGAAGCTCAGGTCTGGCTGCTGGCCGGCCATCTTTCCTGGGGAACAGCATCGCTTTGCTGTGACTGCAGAGACTTTCTGAGCCATTTTCTTCTGGACAGCTTCCAGTGTGGTACCATGACCCCAAGGGAGGAGCCATACTTGCCAGCCCCTTCTAGCCAGGCTTTATGGCCTGCTTCTCCAGCTCACACCCTGTCTGGACTCTAGACAGAAGACAGTAAGGTAAAGCTCCCCAAAGAAGGTGGCTGCTGTTCTAGAATATTGACAAGCGTAGCTGGGGTTCCTGGGCAGAGTGACAAGACCAGGGCAGCTGTGTAGAAGGTAAGTCCTGGCCGTCATGCACACAGAGCTGACACTTGTTAGTGGAGATAGTGGAAGTGACTTCCTCATGGGCTTGTCTGTGTGCCATGGTTTCAGAGGCTCAGCCACAAGCTGGGTTCCCTAGCCACCCGTTCAACAACCCGCACCTGCTTCAAACCCAAGGTCCTACTGAGGTTCAATTCCATCACTGCCAAGCCACGCATCATCAGGCAAGCTACTCTGTGCCTCAGATCTCTCCTTGAGAAATGGGATGCTCACAGTAGGCTTGATACAAAGATCCACAAACTGTTTTGCACACTCCCCAGCACTTGTATGAAGCATGCAATAAATATTAGCTGATTATTATTTTCATCAAAAAATGAGAAAACATAAAAACAATGTTCTTATTAGCTTAAGAGGCATAAGGGAACCAAGAGACTTACCAAAGCCACAAAGTGAGCATGTGGGAGAGCTCTGGCCTCCAGATTGGGGATTTTTTTTTTTTTTTTACTCTTGGGCAGCTGCTTGGCTGTGCATTCATGTGTGTGTATGTGTGTGTGTGTGTGTGTGTGTGTGTGTGTGTGTATGTGTGTGTACATGTGCGTTCTTTATTGCATAAAGCCACTGTATTATGTGTGCTGTCAGATATCCTATTAAAAAGCAACGTGAAAAAACCAGTGAGCAGTCTTCCTCTGCCTGTGCCTGCACTGATTACAAAATTAAATTAAGCTCTGGGGCTCGCTGGCGCGCTGTTTGATGGAGAATACAATGAATTGCTCTTTGCCTCCCTGTGAGAAGTCCCTGAGACTGGAGCTGGGGGAGCTCGGCCCCAGACAGTATTTCTTCCTCCCAATGCCCGGGGGGCAGAGCCTTCCTCTCTAGAAATGTTAAGCCCCTGCACCCGGCTGCCTTTTTATTAGGTTAATAAAACACCAGGTCCATCAAGTCTCTAACTCGTAAAGGTCAGTGAGTCACATCGGAGTGCAGAGGGGAGCTGGAGGGGTAGCTGCTCCCTAGAAGTGGGGGTGAGAGAAGCCCGGAGGCTGGCATGGACTTGGGGCTTGGACCAGTGGTGCTCCAGGGACAGTGAGGACGACCCGGCAGGAAGCTGCATGGGCCCCTGGTTGTACAGCGTCAGAATGCAGGGTCACCAGGGTGAGGTCAGGAGCGGGCAGGAGAATGGCTAGTGGTCTGGAGAACAGGACAGTTATGCAGTGGCGCCAGCAACTTGGGGGACAGACAGTGTTCTCTAGCGCCGTGGTTGCATGTACCTTAGAGCAGTAGCTCTAAGTTCTAGTCCAAAGAATGTGCCTGAGGCTGCCTTCACCCTGGATCTATCCTATGCCAGGGGCCTGAGGATGTGGAATGGGCCACCCTGAAATGGGTCATCTCCTTCTCTCCTAAGAGTCTTGAGTGACTGGGCTCACCTGGGTGGTTCTTCCCTTCTATGCGGTGACCACTGGGTGATGATAGCACAGTAGGCATGCCACCTGCCTGAAGCTGGAAGCACAACTGGAGCTGTAGAAGCCTCGCTTCCCTCCTGGGTGGGGCTTCCTCCCACCTAGCGTTGAGCATCCGGAGGGGGCTGGAGTCAACAAGGTGAATGTTGAACTTTGAGGGCTTGGGTAAAGAAATCCACATTAGTACTTCTGTGGCATCCTATTGGTCCCAACAGATGGAGGGTCATAACAGAGGGGAAGGGAAATAGATTCCACCTAGCGCAGGACTGGTAAGGAACTGGCTGCCATCTTTCACCGACCAATCTTCTCTGGTTTCCTTCTGCCTATGGGATAGATTCCAACCCCTTCACCTCGCTGGCCTCTGAGGACAGGATGCCTGACACCTGCTCTTGTCTGCTGTATCTCAGCCCACGGTCCCTCCAAGCCCTCCACCATGCCAAACTCTTCTACCACAGGATCTTTGCACTTATTGACATTCATGCTCCTTGCTTGACTAGCTAGCATTCTCAAGGGGGTCAGCTGAAAAGGTGACACCCTGTGGCTTTCTTCTTGTAGTTAGCAAACATTTACTGAGTACCTACTAAATGCCAAGCATATTAGAGTATATTCCTCATTATTCTTTATTAGAGCACCCCTTCTTAGCTTTAATGCTTTCTTTTTTTTTTCCCCTGAGGGAATGAAGACCCACAACATCCCCCTCCCTCCCCCCAACTTGAGCTCTCGAATGCGCACACACATACACACACGGAGAGAATATGTACCAACTCAGAGGGAGTGCTTGTTGCAGATGTGTTGAGAGACTAAAAAGTATGGATTAGTCTTGTGACCTTGACCAAATGACTTGACCTTGAACTCTTCTGCCTGAGTTTCCCCACTTGTAAAAAGGTCATCGAGAGTGTCTTCCTTGTTGCCAGCATACAGCAGGATGTCATCTCCACATGACCCAGAGGAACCGTCGTCTCGTTAATGAGGTCTGGACTCCGCTGTGGCAGAAGGCGGCTTGAGTTCTGGTAGAGTCAAAGACCTTGCTGGCCGCTTCTCAGTCGCATCTCGGGGGCCTATCACAGTGCCCGGCACTCAGCAGAACAAATTTGCTGATTGAACCGGGCAGCCTGTGTGGGTCCCTCCACACAGAGGTCCTATCCACTGTCTTACATCATTCTCATTCTAGAAGCCTTGCGCAGCTTGCGATGCCCTTTCCTATTACAGAGCTGTCTGTTTGCCATGAGACCCAGTTGCTGCGTCATTGACCTCTGAGAAGCAGGGGCCCGACAGAGGCTGTGCTTCGTATTGCTCTTGGCCATCAGTCTTTTTATAAAAGAAAGGACAGAGGCCCTCACTTGAAGGGGCCTTACTGGGTGCCAAGTCCAGTCAGTGTCTCCTGATCGTCCTGACTGAGACGCCGAGAAGGTTAAGTAACTTACCAGACACCCAGCAGTTCACATCAGTTTGATTTGGTGTCTAGGCTCGTTTGTCCTTGCCCTTCCACTGGCGCTGCCATACCTCTGTGCTCACCTCTGCAGTTGCCCCTTGCCTGAAGACACAGCAGCTTGGTGAGCCCGTGGCCTGCACGACAGTCACACACACACACCTTCATTCTCAGAAGGCAACTAGTCTTGACTAGCCACCCTGTTGTCACCAGGTTGAAATCCTTGCTGTTAGCCTCGCTGTGTTTCCAACCTCTCTTGCCAGAGCCTGGCCTCTAGAGACAAGAGCCCAGGAAGGGCCCTTCACCCCCACATCTCTAACCACATCCCCAGACACACCTGAGATATTTGTTGGTCCTGGGAGGGGACAGGAGGGCCATTGGTGTCCCAAGGAGATGGAGATATCAAGGCCCAAACCCTCTTATTCTTCTGACCTAGCACTGGGGACGTATGTTCTCCTGCTTGGCTGGCTTGCCGGCCTCTGCACCCAGCACTGCTTCTAGGTGTGTAAATGTCACACACGGCAGAGGGCAAACACGCTCAGGCTGCTGTGCCCTCCTTTCCGTTTACCTTCCCCTCCAGTCAGAGCACGCCAGGAGACTGTAGGTAAACTCCAGCCACGGGCCCACCCTAAGGAGCCTCGCCTGGGTATTCAGGAGGGATGGAAACAGATTCTGAACCAGACAGGAAGCCTATCTGGATCAGCTTTGGGAAGGCTAGACTGGGCTATATGCTTTAATCCAGGGGCC